>NDXB01010981.1:162344-181829 GCA_002631895.1 Agapornis roseicollis | reverse complement strand
TGCAAGGTTTTTTTTTTCATTTCTTTTTTTTTTTAAAAGGTAGTTTTTTTTTTTTTTTTTTTTGTCTGCAGTTTCTTATTTGTCATGATCTTTAAATACTTTGCATACTTTATGTCCCAGTATTACTATGCTTGGTTTTTGCTCTGTAGTTGTTGGTTAGTTAAGCTATACCCTCTTTCCCAAACACCTTGTAATTCAGTCCTCCTGTGATTTCCCATGTTTCTTTCTCTCCCCTCTGGGCTTCATTTTATTTTCTCTTTTTCTTTTCCTTGTAATTAATTGTGTGGAACTAAATGTGATATTCAGGTTGAGTACCTTTGTGTTGTGTTATGTGATGCTTGTTCAGGTGATTCACACCCAAGTTTATAACATATGTGAGTTGGCAGGTTGGGCAGCTCACTGTGTTCTTAGTTACTGGTCAGTATTGCCTTTCCAAGGTTTTTCTTCCTATCAAGTGCCTATGTGTTCCTTTCCCTGGCAAATATTCACGTTTACTCTGATTTTCTAATCACACTTCTTAAACCTTTTGAAATTATTATTGCTTCCTCATTCGGTGTGAAAGAGGACTTCAGTATTTACCTCTATGCAAGTATTATTAATAATCTGTGTATTACAAACAAGAATAGATTCATATGGGATTTCCCTAGATGCTGATCTGCTAATTACGTATTTCATTTGTAATGCTTGTTTTCTGTCATCTGCAGATTGAGAAATTATCTTAAGAATAAACTTTCATGATGGTGCCTTGTGAAGTAATTCACTAGAATAAAAACTAATATTATTCATCCTTATTTTAGTATTCACAAACTGTGTTTTATAGCATTATCGTTTATTTTTGTATCTTTGCAGAAGTGAGTAATTTTCCTTTTCTTATGCTCTCCTACCAGCTGCTTGGGAGGGTTGACAAGGAGGGGTTTCCTGTTCTCCCAAGAGTTTTAAACTTCAGGGGCTTTTTTGTTCTGTATTTTCCTGGACTATATTTCCAAGACATTTCAGAGTTGTATTGGATAAGCCCATCCTAAAATAGCAAAGGTTTTGATCAAATGCATGTACAGAGCTCAGAAATTTCTATCTTTGCTGGAGGCAAGCAGGGTTTGATCGGCCTCCCATATTGGTGTCTTGCTTTAGCCATACGTATTCTGACTGGTTGGGAATGATTCTCTGTTGCAGACGTTATTTCCCTTTTAATTAACCATCTGCCACCCCTGAGAGAGAGAGATGGGGACTCTGCCCTGTGGCAGTGACCCCCGCAGTGCTGCTGATGCATGTCCTTGTCCCAGCAAGTGACAAAACTGTTGAGCTCTGCTGCTGCTGGATGAGCTTGGAAGTCTTCTGTATGTGTGTTTATGGATTTTGTTTTGACTAGAAATTTTGTCTCTGCAAGAAATGTATATGTTGCTGTGGAAAGTTTTGCTTCTGACAAACATTTTTCTGGCAAAAATGCTGATTTGCACACTTTGGCATTTCTCTGCGTTTCACAGATGTTCTAAATTGCATCAAACTACTATGCCGTATGTAACTGCATGTATAGACACCCTGTATCCTCCTAAGGAATTTTGTAGCTCTTGTCCTCTTCATTAATAAAGTTTTTATTTGTTCTAGCTGATAACTGTTTCTTTGGAACAGTAGACTGCTTTGGAGTAGTGGGATCTGGTAGGATTAAATTAAAATTATTTTTCCTGGGTAAACTTTCTTTTGGAAAGATTTGCAAGGAAATCATGGAGAATGGGTGGCTACAATGTGCTTGTCTTTCCACAGCTTTGTTAAAAATATTCCTTGTAAGACAGTGCCAAAAGGAAAAAAAAATAACCAAACAAACCAAACCAGAAAACCCAAACTACAGAGGAAAGAGTTAATGAAATGAGATAAAATGTGATTAAATGATAGCAAGCAACAGTAAAAGAAGGGATGTGATGGAAAGAATAGTAGGCACTTGAGGCTGGTTATGGAAGTCAGATTTAGTAATGTTAGGTCTTGGTGGGGTGGGGGTGGGGGGGGAAGGATCACAGATGATGATCCTTGCTGCTGCTTTTCTGAGGCAAGAGGCAGGCATTGAAACCATGCATGCTACATGGTAAGATTGTGTCCTTGGAGACAGACAAGTTAAAGTAATGAGGAGAAGGGGCAAATCAGACAGATGGCTGTGGCTATTTATAGTATGGTTTAGGACATTCGTTACTTGATTCAGAAATAGTTGATATTTACAGTTTGTTGACTTGTAGATAACGGTCCTCATGTTGGATTAAGTTTCTACTTAAAAATCATTCTGGTAGCTTGATAATCCAAAAATACTGTTCAGAGAAAAAGCAGTGAATGGGGAGTTGATGAAATCAGTTAGTTTGTGGAAAACTTAAGTATTTGGGTAGCCAATCGTGTAGAAGATAAAATACAGTTTGAAGAAGGTTTGTGTAAGATTGTCAAATCTGATGATGTGGGTTGAATCTCTGGGATTCTCTGTGAAATATGAATTGGCAGAAGGACTGTGCGAATCTTCCCTAAAATATTTTTCTCACAGGGCAGATATTACAAAGAAAACAGTGATTAATGTTAAATTCCTCTCCACCCCAGAAGTACAATATTTTCAACTTTATTGTTTCAACTGTGTCAGGTAAATCAAAAGAAAGGTAGGAGACAGTAAGCCATGGTCACAATACTGTGGCATGTTCAGTTGGGAAGGATGATGCGAACAGGGTCTTGGTGACTGCCAGATTACGCTTTCTTCTGTGAAGTTCTTTGAGCAGACTTTCTAGTTGCCAAATTCATGTGAAGTAAAGAATAGAAGGTTCTGTACTCTTTTTTTCCTGGCTGCTTATATGCATGTTTGCCAGCTAATCCCAATATACTCATTGATAAGCAGTCATGGCTTGTTTTATTTAAGCCAGGAAGACTAGTGGGAGTAATGTTCAGTGAGGAAAGTGCTGTGTTACAGAAATTTGCAGCTTCTGTAGAGAAGTAGAGTGTAAAAACAAACTGATGGGACTGGTTCTTTCCAGGTCTGTACCTGGTTTTTGAAGTAATTTGATTTATTTTTTTTTTAATTGCATAAATGTTCCAAGCATTTCTCAGCATAAGATTTTCCCATTCTTCTCCAATCCATTAAACATGTAATTTACTTTAAATGTAATGAAAATGTATTTTTTAAATGGGCCTAACTCTAGATGCTGTTAATACTGGTGTGGCATGATAGGACAGACTTTTGCAATGTTACATTGTCTCCAAGTGGTCTTTAAGCTGGCAAACATTGTCACAGAAAGTTATACTTTAAAAAAGAAGTGGATTTTCAGATTTTCATGATTTGCTATAGAATTGTTGAATAAAGCAAAAGTGGAGTAAGTTGTTACGTTCTAGGCAGAAAACTGTTTTTCAGTGTCAGGTTAGCATATGGTGAAACACCCAATGTGTCTTTACTAGCACGCACTTAAAATTCTAATTGGTATCTCTGTGTCCTACTCCAACTGTAATCCTCCTTTTTCTGCTGAAGGTCTTGGCTTGTGTCAAGTTTTTTTGCATCGGTGCTAAGTAGCTTCGCACTGTTTGAACCAAAAGGTGCAAATATAACTCAGCCTTTTTTGACATTTCAGTAGACACTGAAACTTTATTTACTAATTGTAGAGCAGGCTGTGTAAAATTCCTCAGGGAAGATCACATGCCTCTCCAGAGACTTTTGCTCCATCTTAATTTAGTGCTGAAAGAAGTAAAGCTATGCAAATGCCAAGCCTCAACTAAAATTGATATCTATAAGCAGTTTTCCAAGAAAATAGGTATTGGTCGGCAACCTATTTACGTATTTGGTTTCACAAGAGTGCCAGGCCTTGTCAGGTCCTCCTTTCTAAGTTCCTTAGCTAAAAAAGTGGCAAGAGCTGACTTAGATAGAAGAATTGTTATATTTTATTTTTAAATGCTGAGAAATGCTTAGATACGTGAAACAGCTTTTCTGAATCACTTTGGAGTACTCAGGATCCAAGCTTTGCAGACAATGCGCTAGAAATAAAAATACTCTGAACTGCGAAAATACTCTGAACTGTGAACTTTATCATATGACTGGTTCTGTATGAGCCTGTAGATGGATTCTTTTCCTATTTGAAGTTTGCTGTGTGCTAACTAATATTAAATATTTTGAAAATAACTGAGTGACAATTTAAGATTGCAGTGTGGAAAGACTGCATTTTTTCTGCTCTTACCCAGGAATATGTTTCTGTTTAGGGCAGTCACATAGGGCAGGATTGCAAAAGCATTTGGGGGGGTGGGGTGGAAATGGCATGCACCATACTCAGCCAAGGTTGTAAACAGGAGATGAGAACAAATTCAGTTACTTTTGTACCTATTTCACTTGGTGCTCCAGGAAGTTCAGGTTGGTCCAGCATGCTTGAATACTAGAAGCTGCTCCTGGCTGAAGGAGTGAGAAATGGAAGTCTGCTCATTGCCTCTGCAAATGCTTGTGTGGTCAAGTCTGCTTCAGTCTGCTTTTTGTTACCAAAGCCAAATCTAAAAATTTCCTCCAGATTTCTTTTCCCTTGTCCTGCTGTACCCCAAGTGATTCATTCAGCCTGTGAACTTCCATTGTCTCAGTTGAAATGTGGGCCATAAGTCTGTTTATCAGTCCTTGTATCGACTGCTGTTGCTGCATTTCTCCCTTTCCTGTACAACATGTGGAAGGGAATTATATTTGAGGGTTTGCAATTTGGACTCCAGTTCGTAATATGTGATTATTTTGTGACATGTCATTGCAGCGTTGTCTGTAGAGTTACATCATGTTTAAAATTTGCCCTGTTTTTGTCCTTGCTCAGTTCTGCATGGAGCATGCTCCAGGACGTTTTTTTGAAAGGAAAAGAAAGATTAACACTAGCCACTTAAGTGTGCTACAAAAATTTAGAGAAAAATTTAGCTCATGAAGAAGTATTAAATAAGCAGAGTATGTATTGTTTGGCCAACTCAGTAATTTTGCTGAGTTTGCAATTGTTAGAACAATGAGATGCAGCACTGAAGAGTGCGGAAAAGACTCTGTCTGAACAGAAATCTGCCCAGTAAAGAGGAGTCTTCCTTTTGGCTGAGATGCGTAAATTAGTAATCAAGGTATTACCAGGAATGAATGACTAAATAATATTTTATTCTGGATGATCTCTTTGAGTTTTTAATTCACTGATAAAAAATTGTTTTTCAAATAATCTTTACAAAGGGGTAAAGTGTGTAAGTAAATGGCTTCATGAACCATCTTTTTTTACCATAAGCTAAATCTTTGATCTCTTTTGGATGGTTCAGTTTTCTCAGGGCTTAGCTCTGACACTAGTTTTAGGACACCTCTGAGAAGTCCAGCAAAAATAATTTGCCAGGAGCAGATAGCGCTGTGCGTCAGATCCACGAAGCACTATCATCCAGCATGAGTATGCAGGTGATAAATGGGATGAAGTACTGCTCTGCAGGGTGAAGCTAAATACACCTCAGTGCCTGCCACTGGTTTCAGCCTGTGGCCTCACTTCAGTTTTGTGTTATCTTAAATGGCTGCAGGCACTTAGAGAAGCTTCCTAGCCTCTCTTGGCCTGGAGTGCTAGTAGGTATGTGTGTTGCAATGTTAAGTATGGCGCCTGAAATATTGTTTGCCAGTTGTACTAGACCACTGATAATTCCTTTCCCCTCTCCCCTGTACCTGTTTTTTGTCTTGTGCTCTCAACCCTAGGCATACCTACACTTATTTACAAATATACTAAAATATGTTGCACTTCAGTGAACCAAGTATAATCTAAAATACTGAGCTCCCTGGCAGCCTGCAGAATCCTCTGGAAGATCTTGGTAGACCAGTTAGTACAACTGTTCCAGGCTGATTCATCTGTATAATGTATTTAGTTATTTTAGCTATCTACATGTTTTTTGCAATACTTTTTTTGCAGATTTTTTCCCTCCCTTATTCTTTTTCTCTCAGCCTGTGTAGATCTTCTTGAATCAGAAGCAGAATATATAGAATTGTGCATCTTAACAGCTCTTACTTTGTCAAATGATACCTGTGGACCTTCAAGTGCTTATAAATTTGAAGTGAGGTTTCTTTTAAAGTATTAAGATATTTTAAAGAAGAGAGTGGAAAGGCTTTTATTAGTTCTTGAGTCTTAAGAATAAATCACCTTTTAACTTGAAATGACTGTAAATTTCAGGAACTGCTAGAAGTTGATACTAAACATGCATCATTTGTTTAGGAGCCATAGTGTTGTTTCTTTCTAAAAATTTACCCTGAACAGAAAATGTTCAGGTGCTACCTAAAAGTTTCCTCACCCTTTTGTCCACTTCACCCTAATGTGACCTTAGAGGCAACAAAAATGTTGTTGCCTGTGAAAGTATTTTTAACATAAGAATGAATGTTATTTTTGAAATCTCCTGGTAAAGAAGTGGAATAGTTAAGATAGCTACAGCGCTATAAATTTAGACTGGATGTGCATGAAATTCTAAGTTCATAGGAGTTCATCATAATCATAGAATGGTTAGGGTTGGAAAGGACCTTAAGATCATCTGGTTCCAACCCCTCTGCCATGGGCAGAGACACCTCACACTAAACCATGCCACCCAAGGCTCTGTCCAGGGATGAAGCATTCACAACTTCCTTGGGCAACCCATTCCAGTGCCTCACCACCCTCACAGTAAAGAATTTCTTCCTTATATCTAACCTAAACTTCCCCTGTTTATGTTTGAACCCATTACCCCTTGTCCTGTCACTACAGTCCCTAATGAAGAGTCCTTCACCAGCATCCTTGTAGGCCCACTTCAGATACTGGAAGGCTGCTTTGAGGTCTCCTCATGGCCCTCCTCTGCACTTGCTCCATGTCCTTATGTTGACGACACCAGAACTGCACACAGTATTCCAAGTGGGGTCTCACGAGAGCAGAATAGAGGGGCAGGATCATCTTCTTCAACTTGCTGGTCATAGAATCATAGAATAGTTAGGTTTGGAAAGGACCTGTCACTACAGTCCCCGAAGAAGAGTCCCTCCCCAGCATCCCTATAGGCCCCCTTCAGATACTGGAAGGCTGCTATGAGGTCTTCATGCAGCCTTCTCTTCCCCAGGCTGAGCAGCCCCAACTTTCCTAGCCTGTCTTCGTATGGGAGATGCTCCAGTCCCCTGATCATCCTCATGGCCCTCCTCTTGACTTGTTCCAACAGCTCCATGTCGTTTTTATGTTGAGGACACCAGAACTGCACCCAATACTCCAGGCGAGGTCTCACAAGAGCAGAGGGGCAGGATCACCTCCTTCGACCTGCTGGTCACGCTCCTTTGGATGCAGCCCAGGATACGGTTGCTTTCTGGGCTGCAAGCGCACACTGAAGCCAGCTCATGTTCATTTTCTCATTGACCACCACCCCCAAATCCTTCTCCGCAGGACTGCTCTGAATCTCCTCTTGCCCAACCTGTGGCTGTGCCTGGGATTGCTCCGACCCAGGTGTAGGACCTTGCACTTGGCATGGTTAAACTTCATGAGGTTGGCATCAGCCCACCTCACAAGCATGTCAAGGTCCCTCTGGATGGCATTCCTTCCCTCCAGTGTATCCACCGAACCACACAGCTTGGTGTCATCAGCAAACTTGCTGAGGGAGCACTCAATCCCACTGCCCATGTCAGCGACAAAGATGTTGAACAAGACAGGTCCCAACATTGATCCCTGAGGGACACCACTCGTCACTGGCCTCCAGCTGGACACTGAGCCACAACTCTGCATGCGGCCATCCAGCCAGTTCTTTATCCACCGAGTGCCCCACCTATCAAATTGATGTCTCTCCAATTTAGAGACAAGGATGTCGTGTGGGACAGTGTTGAGCGTTTTGCACAAGTCCAGGTAGATGACATCAACTGCTCTACCCCTGTCCATCAGTTCACGCTCCTTTTGGTGGAGCCCAGGGTATGGTTGGCAAAAAAAGTTTTTGTTGCAGTTAAAAAAATAAGATAAAGGGGGGGGGGTGGAAATCCTGGACAGTGCAGTTGTAGCTACAAGAGAGTGTTCCAGGCACCTCTTCCTACTGCTCTCTAGTTTTTATTTTTTTTTTATTTGTTTTCCCTCCTGACTCTTGATTTTAATCTCACAGTTGAACTTTAATACAGGATCTTGTAGCACTTAGCCTGGGATAGATTCAAGTGGATACTGCCTTGATTCCTTGCTGCAGTGCCAGCAGGGCCAGGCATTTGATGTGCCCCACCCATAAGGCCAGGAACAATATGAGTTTTTGTGTGATCCCCTGTAGGCAGTTTAGAGGGTTGGGATGACTAGCTTACGACTTGAAGCATTTTAACCTTATTAGTTAGGAGGTCAGTTGTGGTTGAACCTGTTTATGAATTCATGAGATTTTTAGCAAACCTACCCATGAGTGGCCAAAGCACAGGGATAGAGCAGTGCTGCAGATTGTTCCAGCTGGAAGCAATCCTCCTCTGCTGTCTTACTCCCTCAGGTAGTGCAGGCTTCAGATTTGACTTGTACTAAAACTGCAACTAGGGAAAGTGGCCTGTGGAGTCTCAGTATATTGATAAAATTCTTCTGTTTATGTCTGAATTGTTTGAAGACTGTAGTTGCACAGTTCAGTTTTGCTTTTTCATTGCGTTTAAACCCAGACCTCTTCCACTTTAAATGTTTGCCGGACCATTTAGGCAGGTGTTGGCTAAATAGTGATCCTGAAGTTACAACCATTTTGTTCTAGAGACTAAGATGATGCTGCCAGGTCTCATAATTTGTCATTTTAAATATTTAAACTCAGTGTATTCATTTATTCAATTTTCATTTATACTACTTTTTTTTTTTTTTCAGTTATGGTATGAACATTTATGTTTCCCTGCATATTTTCAGTTAAATGCCAAACATTGTAAAGAATGAAATCTGCTTATGACATATAGACTGTTACAGTATTATTGTTACTATTTTAATGTTACCCTGATGTGCATTACAAATAACCCTGAATATTATAGTTAAATTTTTTTTAAATAAAATTTGAGCTTACATGTATAACTGATGCTCAGTTAGTTGTGATTGCCCAGTATTTATAGAAATGAGGAATAAGGGTTGCTAACATCCTGTGGGAAAGAGGGGAGATATTCTCTTTTTGTTATGAAAATGTAAGCATTCTCATTTTCAGAGCCAAAATTTCTCAAAAACAATGAGTATTATTTTTTACATCCTTATTACATAAGGATACTACTCAGAAGAAAAGCATGAGCAAGCTATGCTAGAAACTGTGCAGCCTCCAAGGAAAGAGCAATATTACTCACAAGCCCTCTGGTGCACTTGTCTGTTTCTTGATTTGCCAGTAAAACTACTGATCTATGAATCATATAGTAACCTTGAAATATCCTGGCAATAAGCTTGTATAGGGCTGCAGAGATAGCTCTTGGGCTGTGGATTCCACTCTGTTGTTGCTGCATGCTTCTGGAGTAAGAAACACAAAGATTTCTTGAAAGTCCAGGAAAAAGAAAAGTTATACAGCATCAGTAAGAACAGTGGCAAACCACTGACAATAAAAGATGTCCAAAGAATCAATATTTCTTCCAGCGCTCTCCGTCTTGTGCAATATGTATGTGATGCATACAGCCTTTTGGTGGCCCCTTTTCCTTCATGTTGAATCATAAGGTGTTTCAACTCCACAGGTAGAGTTAAGAACATAATTTATGTTATTTTATGTGCTTAAGAAGCTTCTGGTGGCAGTTTGCATTTTGGTTCTCAAATGGTTAGTCAGACAAGTCATGAAGCCAGGCCTGCTTTGTATTGAAAGCTGACTCTGCTCATTTTCACATAAAGGCAGTGTTGTGTGATACTTCTTAATCAAATCCATTTGTGTCTGTCTTTTCACAAAAATAAGCTGTGATAACTACTGAGAAGTTGCAAATTTTTTTCCTTGTTTAGGCTGCTACCAATGGAAGGTGACTTTAACCTCAATTGTTAGCATGGTAATTCTTTTTTAACCTCTGCAGTAGAGCAGTGCGTAAGCCAGTCCATTACTGGCTATCCTTTGCCAGTCTGATGGGTAAACATGCTTCATTCCAGCCTGTTCAGTCAGTTTATTCTTAGTGAGACAGACAGCAGGTCACCCCATAGAACTGTGCTTGCAGACAGCAGATCACCTAATAGATCACTTCAGCTTGTGACCTGATGGCATTGGGTGATCTTTTTTTGTTCCAGCCAAATGCTATTTGCATCATGTTCTGCTACTTTTAATAGTGTGCTTTGATGTTCTCTCACTTTTTTTGGCTAGAAGGCTACTGGTTTATTTCTGCTGAACCTATTCAGAAACAGGGAGACAGGAATCACCACCACAGTGCACTAGTTATATACGCATTATGATCTTTGTTTCTGTACAGTTACTGCAAACTAAGTTGTATGTAGTTGAGGTGTTCCTCTTATTACTGGGAGGGATGGTGACCTTGTTGAGTTGACATGCTTCTTGCACAATTACATTCTTCAGGGTAGGAAGTGCTGACTCCCATTGGCAGCATGTCTTTTCTTCTATGCATTTCTCTAAACCTAAGCAGATGAACCTTAGATTCTGTTGTAGTTCTTTGTTCATCCTTGTTTGAGTGTTAAGTGAGGAGAAGCTTGATGCCAGTGACAGAGACCTTTTGATTCAGATGAGAGACTTTTTGCAAATGCATTTCCCTAATTGAAGGTAAAGACCAACTTCATTGGAAAGTAGCTAGTGTTTTTCACTTGTCATAATCTGGCTGCTCTAGCTTCTGACTGGTGGTTAAGGATTCTTCAGGTGTCTGTCAGGCTGTTTACTGGCTATACTTGAGCAGTGGAATTATGTCAGCTTGTGTCATATTTTAGAGCAGCTGCTAAAGCTGGCCACCAGCAAATGGCCTTTTGGAGTAAAATTTACTTTGTCTGATCTCTGAGTGTATTCAGGAGTTGAGAGATCACAAGAACCTACCTCTTACAGTGTACATGATTTGAACATGAGACACCAAAGCACGTTCTGCCTTTATGACTAGGAATAGATATCTTTTATATATAGTAATTTTCTATTTGAAGGAGATTTTTCACAGGCAACTAAATACTCTGCTACGAGTTGATAAAGGTTAGGTTTTCCACTTTTATTTACTTCTATACCGTTTTTCTCCTTATCTCTGTCACCAAAATTCCTTTTCCTGTTTTCCATTTTTTTCTCCCTCTTAATTACAGTATTTCTTGAGAGCTTTCTTTCACCTATTTTAGAATTACAAATAGCACTTGGCACGCTGTTACAGGCAGGGCTTTATTTTTCTTTTAGCTGAACATGCTGTACTTCAGTTCTTTCACTAGTATCATGTATATAACACCTATCTATACAACAGTGCACTAATTATATACTACTTCAGTAAGTGAGCAGAAATTTTTAATTGTCTTCTGCTTACTGTTGGTAAATGCTTTTTATCTGCTGAGGGCTTTTTGTACACTTGTCTGTTCCTTTTCCTCTATTAAATGTTTAGTCAAAGAGAGGAAATAAACCCTGTCAAACAAACTAAGACAAACTAAAATTGCTTTATTTATTTTTTTATTCGTTTTTATCTGTAATGCACACGTAGTTTAGAAGGGTTATGTGTGCAGTGCTTTTTGTGTTTACTGTTTATGAAACACAGTAAGCCAATTTCTTATAAACAGTAAAAGTTAATTTTAAAATTCATCAAAATAACTTGGGGAGACACACACTCAAAAGTTATTCTGGATGGTTTTGAGGAAGCAGATACTAAACTGTAAACTTCCTTTTGCAGGCCCAGATAGCCTTTCTTCAAGGTGAAAGGAAAGGACAAGAAAATCTGAAGAAGGATCTAGTGCGAAGGATCAAAATGCTGGAATATGCGCTTAAGCAGGAAAGGTACGCTGCTTTAGTGATGAGTACATGGTGAAGAATTCTCAACACAGATTTACCTTTGTACGTGTCAAAAATAAGATGTATTTCTTCTGTATATATTCAGTTCTCAAATTGGTAAATATTGTTATATTAAATAAACTTTTTGTTATAAATGTCTACATTACAGTAAAACCAATGGCTAAAAAAAGTATGCAGATAAAACCCTTGGTTGAACAATGATGAATACTTTTTCCTTGGTAAAATTACCAAGTTTAGTTTTAAAAATTTTATCAGTAAAATGTCTTTTATAATTTTTTGTTGCAACAGTATGTTTGCGGTACTACTGCAAAGCAATCATTGCTTACATACCATTTTCCAATCAGATAATTCCTACTTCTCTTTAATGAGATATTAGTAAATAAACCTCTTTTAAATAGCTTTTATTAGTAGAAATAAGATTAGAAAAATATACACAAATGAGGAATAGCACATTGCTGCTAGATGACTTTTGAGGGGTACTAATAGTTGTACATCCCTGGATTGCATTTAGATTTGTTCATCCTACATGGGCTGCTTTAGGACGTGAGATGTACCTTGCACTATCTAGTTTAGCTCTTTCCAGTAGCAACCAGTTTATCTGCTAGCATGGAGTTGCAGCCAGTTTGCTTGGCCAGCAGTAGCGTAAGGGCTGCAGCATGCTTGCTTCACCTTTATGGGCTTTTTAGAGGAATGCTAAAGGTAGAGAACTATTTTGCCCATGCCTTGCTATGATAGTGATTGTATGTCAAACAGCACATAAAGATACCAAATGTAAGCCTTTGCACAGCTGTATACAGCAATTTCCATTATATATACATTTGACGCATAATTATGAAGATTGGAGTCACTTAAAAAAGACAGAGGCAATGAAGTATGTTCTTGTGCAGTTAAAGATAGGCTCTAAGGTGTGCAAATTCAGTAAGATTTATGTATTTCAAAACTGGGGGAGCTGTTCCTCATTACTTATGGATCTCTCTAGTGCTTCATGTTCATAACCCACATAAATTTAGATACATTAGCAATTTATCTAAAATTATCAGACTATGTCAGTACATTTCTGTATGTTATCAGAGAAGCCTTGTAAGATTAAAAAAATATAAATAAAAAGTCAAACCTCTGTGGATTGTGAAGTGGTCCCCCTGTTGAATTCAGTAAAATCTGTCTAAATTAAGACATTTAAATCCTAATGCAGCAGTCACTCTCAGGATTAGGAAGAAATAATTGTGGTTCATATTACCAGTTTTTACACAGTTTTACATACAGTGTATGGTATTATCTTTGGTTTCTTAGGTCAGTAGGCTAGAGTCAGCTGATCTGATCCAGTTTGACAGCTTCAGTATGGGTGTGCAATAGTTTATAACGTAAATATGATTCTTGTGAATGGTGTGTGCTAGGTACAGCTATTTATGAGTTTGTGGTTTTGAACAGCATTATTATTTGCCAGTTTCTGAATACAGTTTTGTATTTCTGCTGGAAATGTTTCTCGGCAAGTGTTCTAGCTTGATGCTTAAAAGAATGGCAACATAGTGAGCTTGCAAGCCCTGCTCCCTTTCCCAGCATTTTCTTCAATCAGTCATTGGCTGGGTCATACAATAGTCAGTTGGAGTGCTGGCTTTTTCCACTGAGATCTTGGAGCTGGAAAATGAAATCCTACAAGGTAGGAGGAGCTCTGGTCAAGTTAAGGGACGGTTGGTGTGGGTGGGAGGGGGCAGGGAAGCATTCCTGCATTACTTCATTTTTGCCCTGGCCTTGCAGCATACCAAATCTTTCTTAGCTAGATGAATTAAGTTATGAGTAATGGGACAGAGTATGAAATTTTGGTCCAGAGTAGTTCATCTTCACAGTGCTCTCAGGAAACCACAAATGAGAAATGAGTGACATTGGCTTTCTTCAGATACATGTTTTTATGAGCTGCTCTTCTATATTATAGGTGTTCAGCATTTCTTTTATCAACCAAATATTTTCAATGTTTGCTATAAACAAAAAACTTTGGAAGCATTGCCATTGTTCTCATTTTGTGGCACTTAATGTAATTCTGTATTGGGTAAGGTGGAACATGAGTTTTACTTACAGATTTACTTAACTTTGAGGGTGGTGCAACAGTGGAACAGGTTACTCAGAGAAGTTGTGGCTGCTCCGTCACTGGAAGTGTTCAAGGGCAGGTTGGGTGAGGCCTTGAGCAACCTGGTCTAGCGGAAGGTGCCCCTGCCCATATTAGGGGGTTTGGAACTAGATGATCTTTAAGGATTACCTTTTCCTTGTGTGTATATTTCTGCTGAATAGTCTTAATACACTAAGTAGCAAAAAGCTAAGGAGGAGGTAGCTAATAGTTAAGCAATATCACTTTCCAGCAGCAGTTTTGTTGTAGTTTTGCCAACATCAAGTAGACTGCAGTGTGAAGCTGTTCACAGTTGAGGGTTACTTTTTGTTACTTTATCAATACTTTCTCCACCACCAGTAAATGGCATTGTTTCCTCTGGATTTTTTAGGAGCTAGCTGTAATGTAGTACTGGTTCTCTCAAGTACATGTCCTATTTCATCTAGTCTAGCTCATTTCCTGTTTTAACATATTTTGAACAAAGAGCTGGACTCCTGAGCCATGTCTCTAGAAACCCTTGATTTAATTTTATGTTGTTTTCAGCACTAGTGTGTCTGATCACTGTAAGGCTGGCGCCTTCTTCCCTGGGCAGAATATCTCGCTGTGCTGTTCCTGGCAATTGTTCTTGTTTATGTCTCTTGCTTTGGCGGCAGCTCCTAGATCTTCTGCGGATGTTTTGGCAGGCTCCCTCAGCACAGCTGGATCAGATGCTTCAGGTCTGGCGACAGATATTTCCAAGAAATAATGGCCTTATTTGATAGGGATCAAACTTGCTTCTTTGTGAAGTATTCAAAAAAGTTTCACTGCTCTTAGTTTTAGGAAACTTAGACACATGAAAGCTTTAAACGTTTCCCCAAGCAACTCTTGAAGTGTTGTGGCAGCCATGTTGGATGTCTCCAAGCACTATTTGTGTAGAAGACACATAGTTTAAACAAAATATTGCCAATCATAAAAGCAGAACTGTGTAATGAAGTGCAAAAGCCAAAGCAGTGGTAATTTTCATATTTATTTGAGTTAAGAGCATCTACCCAGTAATGAAGTTTCACAGGTCCAAAATAGCTTTCTTCCAAAGAAATTGAAAGCTAGTTTCCTGAAGAAAAATTACCTTACATAAAGTTGTATATTTCAGCTGGTTATTCTAAAGTAATTTTTCACTCCACAGGAACTATTAATAATATTTGGAAATTGAGGGCAAATGATCTGAGTTGAACAAGTTTCAGATAGTAAAGGCTCATCTTTTGTGATTTGTTTTCCTTCTTCCCCTACCTCAAAACCACTGTCCTTGTTTTTGACCAGATGATGCAATGGTTGGAGAAGTTTTGATTTTTCTTTAACTTATTTACAGAAAAAATGCACATGCTCTTTTTTGTGATAATAGTATCTCACTGCTGTGATATATGAGCTGGAGTTCAATGTGAAGTGCAAAGGACCAGTTTAAAACTGTGTGATTTCTGAAAAAGCAGATAAATTAAGTATGACAAGTGGTCAGAAGACACTGCTATTGTAGAAATAGATAAAATATAAACATGCTAATGGAATAAGATGTATTCAGAATTTGAATAGAAAAGAATTAGCTTCTTTTATAAGAAGTTCTGTAGCCTTTGATTGAAGTATGCATAACTAAATAGTCAAGACTCTCTTGATTGCAGTATGCATAACTAAATAGTCAAGACTCTCTTGAGTCTTGGAGTCCGACTTGTTGTGTTGAGCCCTTTCCTTAGTGTACTTTAGAAAGAAGATTGTTTGTCTTTCAAACCTGTGACATTTCCAGCTACACTGTAGGAAAGTTCTAATAACAAACCTCATAGAAGCTGTCTGAAGACGGATAGAAAATAACTTCCCTGATGGACTGCTAGCTGCTGTCTGTATTGATTTTTTTTATTTTTCCCTTTTAATATTACTCTGAACTTCAGAAGCTGACTGTAGCTGAAGGCGATTTCAGCAGGTCAGGTACTCTGACATGGTATTCATGGTTCTGTTTCACATCTGACTGGTGTCTTGCTCAGATACCTGAATTTGTACTTATTGATTCTCACTGCAGGTTTGAACTTGATATTGGCCCTTTTTTTCTTCTTTTTTTTTTGGGGGGGGGGAATTCATATTGTGGAGGCAAAAGTCTGTCTATGGCTTTTTGGTTTTAACTTTCCCAGAAAAATTAAAGATAGGGATTACTTTTTGGGATTATCAGCTCTTCAATTGCCCACCTTTATTAGGACATGATTCATAGAATCATAGAATAGTTAGAGTTGGAAAGGACCTTAAGATCATCTGGTTCCAACCCCCCTGCCATAAGCAGGGACACCTCACACTAAACCGTGCCATCCAAGGCTTCATCCAACCTGGCCGTGAACACCATCAGGGATGGAGCACTCACAAGCTCCCTGGGCAACCCAATCAAGCATCTCACCACCCTAACAGGAAATAATTTCTTCCTTATATCCAGTCTAAGCCTCTCCTGTTTAAGTTTGAACCTGTTCCCCCTTGTCCTGTCACTACAGTCCCTAATGAAGAGTCCCTTCCCAGCATCCCTATAGACCCCCTTCAGATACTGGAAGGCTGCTATGAGGTCTCCACGCAGCCTTCTCTTCCCCAGGCTGAACAGCCCCAACTTACCAAGCCTGTCTTCATATGGGAGATGCTCCAGTCCCCTGATCATCCTCATGGCCCTCCTCTGGACTTGTTCCAACAGCTCCATGTCCTTTTTATGTTGAGGACACCAGAACTGCACCCAATACTCCAGGCGAGGTCTCACTAGAGCAGAGGGGCAGGATCACCTCCTTCGACCTGCTGGTCACGCTGCTTTTGATGCAGCCCAGGATACGGTTGGCATGCATTTCATATTAGAAAAACTTGCTCCATACGATTACTTCTGGAAATATAATTGAGTAGTGTTACTCTGAGTAGCTTTCTGAACACTTTTCTTGTCTTACCTGGAGATCTATCTTGTGAAAAGCTTATTGATGTCTCTCCAATTTAGAGACAAGGATGTCGTGTGGGACAGTGTCAAACACTTTGCACAAGTCCAGGTAGATGACATCAACTGCTCTACCCCTGTCCATCAGTTCCATAGCCCCATCATAGAGGGCCACCACATTGGTCAGGCAGGATTTCCCCCTAGTGAAGCCATGCTGGCTGCCACCAAGCACTTTGTTGTTTTTCATGTGCCTTAGCATGCTTTCCAGGAGAATCTGCTCCAAGATTTTGCCAGGAAATTCTTCTGCTGATCTGGAGTTCTGCTGGTCTCTGCCTGTGATATGTGAACTTAAATCTTCTGAAAGGTGAAATCTTAATCAGATAAATTTAAGGGCCAGTGGTATACAAACCCATGTAATCTGGATTATCCTCTTGAAGTAAAGAATAACAACAAAGGCTTTTAAACCTGTTGCATTGTAAATTAAAGAAACCTGCTGTTACTAGTTTAGAATGGGGATAGGATGAATAATCTCACTTTGCAGAACTGACTTTATAATGCCTTTAATGAGCAGGGAAGACTTCAGTGAGCAGAAAGAAGAATATTATTGTTGATTTAAATGGGGGAAAAAATAAAAGTGACCATGCACAGATTTAACAGATTAGAATAAATATACTGGGAAGTTTAAAAAAATGCAGGCTGAATCTTTAAAAAATGGATTTCGGACAGCAAGTGAGAGTTCTGGGGAATAAGAAGGATCCAAGGAAAAATTGTTTCTGTTAACGTAGCAAACATTTTACTTTGCTTCTTAGGGTGAGAATTACTAACAAAACTTTCACCATAAAATTACTGAATGCATAGAGGATAATGGAAATTTTTATAAGACCCAAGAGCTAAAAGCAAGTGCTTCATGCCACAGAACTAATTGCTGTCTGAAATTATTGGCAGGAATTGAGCACAGTATAGGTCACTAATCCAAATTAGCGTATTTACTCACATTTGATAAGTCAAATCACAATAGATTAAACATTAGGGTTATTTGAATTGATGACTGCATAAAAATTGGAAGTTTTTGACAGATTGTTTATAGTTGGTGAGATAGGTTAGTGACAGAGTAGAGGATTTCTTAGTTCTTGATTAGTTATTGCTTTTTATTAGTGATGGTGGGGAAAAAGCATATATAGCATCAGTGTTATAATGAAATGCAGTTGTTTTACCAAGGTAACATGTCTCTGCCAGTTAGATGCAGAAAACAGCTGGAAAAGGAAAGATAAATATTTTGATTAAGCATTCAGCTTTAATTTTGTTATATTCTTACTTATTCTTGTCTCTACTGACCAACATGTTTATCCCTGTTGCTGTTAATGTGTTTCAAGTGCATCCTTTCTCCTTTTATTGATGGCTGTTGCTCAGCTGAGTTAAAGCTTAGGGCCCTGGCTCTTGAGGAGGAAGTCAGTTCCTTCATCTGTCATTGTTGCTATGCATTTCTTCACTCTGCCTTTACCCTTCTCATCCAGAATTAATTTTGTATTGTAATTAAAAGGCAGTTGGATTAGTAAGAAACTAGTACTGTCTATACCAAAGCATAATGGCTACCAAGCATTGCTTCTCTCAGCACCATTTTGTCAGAAGTAATGAGTTTTCTTAATGAAATGGGAAAAGGCAAATAAATCCCCCAGTAATGTAATAAAAATGTCTGAGAAGCAATCAGGAGGTGCAGGTAATTTGAAAACGTTACCTACAGTCATTCTTGATACAGTCATTTGAGCTTAGTGAGACTTGGCCTGTACAATTATGAAGTGTCACACCCATTAATTTCTTAAAAAACCCATTTTAAGTGGAAGAGTTCCCGTGTTCATAGTGGAGCTAATGAAGCCCATTTCCATGTTGGTGTATGTGAGGGGTTTGATGGGTTTTTGTTTGCTTCTTTTTTTCTTTTTGTCTTTTGTGGCCGATATCTTGTTGCTTTATACCTAGCTCCATACGTGTGTGTGTGTGTGTGTGCGCTTGTGTTGTCCCAAGCTGCATGACCAGCATAGCCTGAATTCTTACCTGCTTTTTATTCAGTGTAGGAACTAGTATGAATGCTGCTTTTCTATCCCTTTATGACTGTTACAAAACTTTGTAGGGAATTAGGTTTTTCAGAGTGGTCTTAAGTTTTCATGTTTGGGAGAAAGCAATCATAGAGACAAAAGTTACAATGAGTGCAAGAAAAAGGAGGAACAGATTGTGAAACTGGTTATGGCTCTCTTTACCTCTGTTTCTGTGTTACTGTGTTATAAGACTAATCAATTTTTAATAACTTACATGTGCATTGTAATGCTTTTGTAAGCATTCTTTTGCGTGTTTAAAAGGTCTATAGACAGTGACTCTGTAGGATGAAGCTTTTAAAATTAAAAAGCATTTTCATTTTTCTTCTAGCTATTCTTACTGCCATTATATTGCATGGGATGCTGTCAGTGCTACATCTGATATGGAATAGCTCTAACCAATGCCTGCTGCTGTTGGAAAGCACAGCATTTCAAAGAATAAAACTAAGGTTTGCTTAATTGAGGTGACAATAGGGAATATGAAGTAGATGGCATTGAACTGAAAAAAAAAAAGTTTCAAAGTGATCGCTGAAAAAAAAAAAAAAGGCTGGGGAGGGAAA
>NDXB01010981.1:140949-162258 GCA_002631895.1 Agapornis roseicollis | reverse complement strand
AGTAAATGGCAATGAAAAAAAAAAAAAAAAGTTTCATAGTGATCGCTGAAAAAAAAAAAAAAGGCTGGGGAGGGAAACAGAGTAGCGCCTGTCCACAGGGAGGAAACCTGTAGCAAGAATGTTTTGTACAACCTACAGTCCACTGATCCCTGCGTTTCATCAGCGCTCACTTTGCAATTATGTGCCAACCTTGGAAAAATGATTAAGAAAAATTACGTATCTGAAGTCCCTGCTGAAGTGGCTTCCTCTGTTTTGTTCCTAGCCTGGAAGAAAGGAGTGGCTTCTTAAGACAGGTGACATTTATATGCAGAGATACCCTTTAAATGTGCTAATAGTTTATTTTTTTTTTCTTTCAGGGCTAAATATCACAAATTAAAATATGGCACAGAATTAAATCAGGGAGATATGAAGCCACCAAACTATGATTCTGGTAAGAATTTATTACGAATGAACTCATTACTGGCATAAAAGCTTGAGTGTGGTTTGTGTAAATGCTGAAGTGACAGTGTTAATAAAATAAACTGGTGGGAATAGAGATAATTAATAAAGACTGTATTTTATGCCTGTAAAATTAAAAATATATGCTAATGCTCTGAAAGAATCTTATTAATAAATGAGTTTAGATTAAAAAAACCCTCAAAACCCAAACCAACAAACTGCTACTTGAGAGAATAACTTTTTATCTTCCTAAGTAATGTGTATGGGTGTTTTGGAACAGGGAGATACTGGAGTTTCAGCTATAGAATCCTTTGTCTTTGAATAATTCTTCTAAACAGGACTTTAATGTCAAAGGATGTGGAATGTATAGTACATAATATTTTCAATTACTTGAATGGTATTCCAGGCAAAAAGTACTGAAAGTGCATATTAGGCGTGAGAGTTTGAGAGTGGGAATTTACTTACAGAATTCCAATGATAGTTGGAAATGCATACAACTGCCTTTAAGTGCCATGCTGTGAAAGGACAGTTTTACACCTTGGTCCCTGGAAAGCTGATTTGTATTCAAACAAAGGAGGTTGCGCCTTCTTAGAGGTTACTTCTACTACTTCACACAAACAGTTTTAAGCACTTAACTTGAGCAGTTAAGAATTTAAATTATTTCCTTTTTATTTTTATGTCCCTATCCTTTCCTCAGGGAAAAAAAAAAAAAAAAAGGAGTAGAGAGATCACGTTATAGGTCAAGGCCTTGAAAAGAAAAGTAATAGGTGATGATTTTTGTATCTCAGTCTCCTGATGCTCCTACTACAGCATCAAAACTAGAACCACCTGTACATAAAAGAAGAATATAGAAAGTCTGCAGACCTCAGCTCCGTCACTTGGTTTGTGAAAAGGATGGTCTTGTTTACTCTTATGGTTAATTCTTACCTTATTGGATTCAGAAGGTCATTAAAATGCAAACAAAAAATTGCAACCCCATGCCAACTGATGGAACCAGGCTTTTCTTGTCCAAGATGGAATGAGGTTTTGAGAAATTTTATTTCGCATTCTCAAGGTTATTTCCTTAACTGAAGTAATAGTTTAATTTGGTGTTACTAAGTAGACAACTCTGATCTGTATCTGGACCACTAAAATACTTTGTCCTGATCATACCAAGATCCTAGACATCCTTGGGTTTTGTAATTTTTCTGGATACAGCTGTAGCATGTTGCTCCAGTTTCCAGCTGAGGAATGTAGTGCAAGAGCTCACTTGCCCAGAAGAGCCATAGCCAGTGCTGCAAAGTGGACATTAGTGGATTTACATTTCTTAAAAGTCCATTATCCTGATGTAGCCCATTGCATTCTATATACATTGCTGTTAGAAATGTACAATTCTGTATCAAATCTGGACTGATTAAAGATACACACTTAAAACAGAAGATTTGTTAATGGTCCTTTTAGAGTTGCCTTTGATAAATACTTACTTGTATATTTGTGTCTAACCTCTCCACTACCCAGACCCTTCTGTTTTTCCTGCCCAGTCAGGAAATAAAGTGGAACTATTTCTACTGGTTCCTCCAAATGAGTCCTTCTTGTTTGGTTTTTTGTTTTGTTTTGTTTTTTTTAACTGCTTGTGGTATCTTCTCTTGTTATTTGCTCATAGTACAAATACCTTCTCATCTGTAAACTGCTGCTGCTAGCAGTGGTCAGTTTTGAGGACACTAAATTACAGAGAGTTCTTGACTGTATATATACTTAATTGTGCCTTTGGAAGAATGGGTTTTGCTCTCAAAAGGAAACTTCAGGCAGATTTACCTCAGTTAATAACAATTAAATCATGACTGAGCTATGGTAGTTGTCCATTGGATCTAGCTGTGTTCAGTTGTCATCAGAAAATCATGGCACAATTGATTTTTTTTCCTATGGCTTCTGTTAAATGAATTTGTCAGTTTGAAATGGATTAAATTCATATGGCTCTCCTTGCATGTGAATTCTGATTAGTCTTTGATCTTTGGGTAAGTGGTGGGGTTTTTTTTGTGTGTGGTGTTAATACAGTTGTACAAAGATAAATGACTTCCCAGTAAGGACAGTAGCTTTCCCACATCACATAAAAAGTTACTCATAGGATTATACTACAGGTTTTTCTGGTTCTTAATCTTTGTTTACACAAGAAGATTGTTCATCCTTCAGTGTTTGGACCACAAGGGTTTCAAGTTGCGTAGACGCTTTCATAGATAATAAACCAAGATCTTTTATCTTGGGAAATATATGCTTATGTGTTTCCTGGAGGAGAGGGAAAAATCCCAACCATCATGTAGTATGAAGCTATATACAGAATAAATACGTAGCTGTTGGTTGCCAGCATTCAGATAGGTTTCTCACCAGAACAACCACATAATTTTTTTGTGGATTCTTCTGGAATATTACTTTTTGGATTTAGATATATGGTTGTGGAAAACGTGGTGAAAATATTTCAACAGTTTTTCAGGATAAAAAGTAAACAAACAACCACAATTATGTTTTTTTATCACAACCACAAATGTAATTAATACAAATACGGGCAAATTTAAAGTGAGTAGGTATATTGGTTTTATGTTAAACTGTCAAATATTAAGGAAATTAGTTGGAGAATGAGTTGTAAATGGATATAATGATGCAGTTGCATTTGATATTGTGAGCAGTTAAAGATGTTTGTATTCAAACTGAAATTATAAGCAGCAGTTATATTGGAAGGTTAATGCAAAAATGGAACTCCAGATTGTCTATGTGATTATGTGCCCTTGTAGAGAAAGGAGTAAGATGGGACTTTTGGATGTGAGGCAGAAGGGAAGCATCTGATGAATAGTGGAACTGGCACTTTCACAGTAGGATGTACCTGACAATCTTTATGTGTACATATTACTGTAATTATGTGCTATGTGCATTTTTTTGTCTTTTGTTTGGTTGATTATTGGTACTTTGAATCTTTCATTTTGTTATTAAACCATTCATAACCATTTTCGTAGAAATCACTTTTGTCTTTTCAAGTAGATAGGCATCTTTTAAAGAAGTAGGACAAGGAAAAAAATGTTCATAATAAAATAATCTTTTCCAGATGAAGGGAATGAGACAGAGATTCAGCCACAACAGAACAGTCAGCTAATATGGAAACAAGGACGACAGCTGTTAAGACAGTAAGTGTTGAAAAAGGGACTCAGATAACAAATGCAAGGGAAAGAATCTGGTAATGAAGTGTGATGATGGTGGTGTTTGACTTTTTTTCTGTTAGATTTTCTTTCAAGAAAAGTTAGTGTGTGTGATGAGGTTCATTCAGCTTCTGCCCTACTTTGCCTAGGTTTTGAAAGTTTTAATATTTCAGAACTTCAGAGGAGAAGCCTTGTCAAATCACAAACACTTTATCTCCTTTGCTTTTCCTTTACACAGTATAATAAAACAATCTGCTTGAGCGAACAGTGGGTCGTGACACTTTGCAATAAACCAACAAGCACAAATAATTCTTTAAGAGCAATGTAAAATACAAACTGGCGTTGAAGAGGAATAATTTTTATTTTTGCCTGCTTCAGGTTCAGAAAAGAAGATTAGTTTTCTAATTCTCAGTTCATCTCAGTGAAGCAAATGTCTGTTAATCTAAATTAGTTTTTGACTTGTGGTCATAATGAGTCAATTTCCAAGATACTTGGTCTATTTCCAAGATATTTGGTCACATTTTTATGTGAGTTTTTTGCCTGGGTTATAACCTGCAGTTTAAATTGATGAAATTTCTTGAAGACCTCTCATCAGAATGTCTCGAACTGTTTTTCATGGATTTGCCTCATCCCCTGTGCTAATAGCTAGATTCTAAGGTCTTCTAATCAGATAGGAAAGCTTTGGCTTTTTAATTTTTGTGTGTGTGGTACAGAGGGTTGCATGAGAGAGAATTGTGACAGTAAGGACAGTCTGGAGCTTATATTAAAAGACCTTTTCCCAAGGACTTATGCAGAAGTTGAATTTGTCTGCTGAATGGCTTGTACATGCTTTTCTTTTTCAAGAGACCAAATACTTGCATGTATGTTGAAATACAAATAAATAAAACTATTAATGTTTAAATATTTTATTAATATAAATATTATCTAAATATAGTGAACTTGACTTTGATCAGTTATTTTGAAGAAAAGTCATTCCTTCTCAGCACAATTAATTAATTAAAGTGATACAGTAATGAATACAGCATGCATATTGCTGACGGATTTTGTTTTGCATAGGTGACTTGTTTGATTTTCATATAGCCAACAGTCAGTATTTCTCACCTAATGTAGTTATGTAGAGGATATTGTTAAATAATTGGAGGAGAATGTTCTTTCAGAAAAAGTGCATGTCCTTGATCTGTAACAGCTGTTGTTGTAAAATAGCATTTCCCGTCTTTCAAGTCCTCTAGAGTATCGAGCATTTAATCAATCCAGTGCTCCTGAGAAGGCAGTGCTGTTATCTCTGTATTCTAGAGGAAAGGAGAAAAGACAGAGACCTTTTTCCAGGATTCCAGCCCTTATGTACACAGCAGTATTTTGCAGATCCACTGCAGAATATGGAAAAGGCAAGACAAAGATTTTATCAAACATAGTGTGTACAAATAACAACTGTTACTAGTAGTTACGGCTACAGCATTTGTTGATTCCCTCTGTTTTCTAGTTTTTAATAATGCTTACATAAGGAATGTATCTGATACTTCTTGTAAGGCTTCATGTGTAGTTTCCATGTGTTGAATAAAATGGCCACTTTATACATGTAACTGTGATGATTTTTATGAGTCAGTTGTAAATATTTTAATAGAAAGTGCTTTTCCACCCATTTTAGTAAATGAATGAATAACGTATTGTATAACCTCTGACTGCTAGGCTCTTTGATTATTTTTGTGGGTTTTTTTTTCCTCAGTGACTGTAGAGGCTGGTACTGCAAGAGGCGATCCCTCTGCAGCTGGCACAGGATGATTTATAAGCATGTTTCATTAGCACAGCACCATACTTTGCTTAGCAAAAGGATTGAAGATGAGTTTAGGGAGAAGTTTTCATTTATTGTTTTGAATTAGAGATGTGCATAGAAAATTAGCATGAGTTCTGTTCCTGCAGATACCTACAAGAAGTGGGCTACACCGACACGATATTGGATGTGAAGTCAAAACGAGTACGAGCTTTATTGGGCCTCTCAAGTGATGCTTCAGAGAAGGAAAGCAGAAATCAAGAGCCAATGGTAAATGGCACAGAGGTCCAGATAAAAGAAAACACAATGATTGGGTAAGCATCAAGATGACATTGTTATCTTTCTGCATAAATGACTTAATGATGCAGAACAAATTTTTGTTTCCTGAGAAGATTTCAGGATTTTTTCCTTAGTTGGAGATTAGAGCAAGTCTAGCTAATTTTATTACATTAAGCAGTAAGCATGGAAATAACTGTGGATTCACAGCTTAAAAGCACCGTAAGTAGGTTTTGGGTGTTTCTTTTTTTTCAGTTGGGTGACAACACAATGTTAAATCAAGCCTCTTTTGAGATATGACTGCTAAGTGCCTAAATGTCAGCACTGTTTCAGGTTAATCACATATTTTCGTTGCTGCAGACTTTAATGTATCAATTACAGGCTTTGCTCTTCTGGTCTGTGACATCATAAATTATATGAGTTATAGGATTTTCCTGAGTGGCTCTGAACGAGTTGCATGTTACATTCTGATTCCTGTATTTTTGATTTTTCACTAATGCATATACACATCTAAATATGACCAAAAGGTAAGGTACTCATTTTGGTCTTTCAGTATTTCTAATACTATGATAAGTCAGATAAGGAGAGTAAAAGCTTGTTATGCATACTTTTGCTTGTAAGTAATATTGAAAATATGTGAGGCTTTTTTCCTTTTTATTCTCGTTTTCATGCGTATTTAAAAAAAAAAAAAAAAAAAGAGTAAGTCAGCTTTGAAACTGAACTGTACAGGCTTCAGGAAAACAGTTTCAGATACTACAAAACTTGGAAAATAATGAAAAAGAATTGTTTATCTCAACAGCACATGAGGTAGCTGTTCCCAGTCGTTTGGGCTGCATCAGCAAGCACAGATTTCCTCAAAGATTCTCCCTCTTCTTCCTCTTTTTCTTTTTTCCTTTTCCATACTGATGTGGCAAAATTCAAGACCTCTGTTTTCGAAGCTCTGATGCCGTTACATGACACATTCTGACTTTCAGAAATGTGTAAAATTTCATTATACTCAGCAGATATCTGCAGCAACTTCAGGCCAACAAGTTACGTAAGGGCAGAGGTTCATTGTTATGTAATTAAATTCAGTGCTGTGAGGTGGAAAATTTGAACACCCGCAAGCTACTAAAATACATTGTGCCCCTACGTAGCTGACAAGCCATGTCATTTATGTACAGCAGCTTTATTTTTGAAGAACAAGGAATGTTTGATATATTACAGGAATGATTTTAGTTCAATTTCTAGTGAAGGGGTTGCTTCTTCTCAGGGGACAGTGGGTAAATAAATCTTTTACACTTTAAAGTTTATTTAAATGTCTTCTGTTTTGAAATGAGTATATTTATAGGTAGTTATTTGATAGATGAAATGATTGGACTGTGGTTTTGGATGCATTTGCATTTCTTTCCTATCTACTTGCTTTCTGGGTAGAGCTGAGATTTAACACTCTAGTCTACCCTATGCCTGAGGATATTCACTGATGGAGAAAAATGGCTTCCCTTCTGTTGGGGCTCTGCAAGCTTATCAGCTGCAAGGTTGGTCAGGCTGCATGCTTAGAGAAACTCTTTCATCTCACTTGTGATGTGTAAGATGACAGACAGTGTTAGAAAGCTTAGGGGAACATTTTGATACGTGTTATGTGAAAAGTGACTCCAGAATTTTACAGTGGAAGAATTTTCCAGGGATCTCAATCACTTGTGAAGATTGATGTGACTATGGTGATTTTGAGTTTGTGGATGTCTGCTGAGATCTCCCTCATCGAGAGAAAGAAGTTGGGATTTTACTAAAATTCCTTGGTCAACCTCCGTACTAGCTTTCAATACTGTGATTCTTCTGGCTGTTTCAAGTACACTTTCAGACCACTTCTTTCAGTTTTCCATGCAGGAAACATTCTGTGGCTTTCTTCCTGGCAGAGACTGCCTGTTGTTTAACAACTATTTCATCTTGTGCTACTAGGTACTGTAAAATGTTACACCTGACTGTTTACATGGCATGTGGCACTGTTCACCTCCTCCCAGCTGCATCATCACTTGTTTCAGATTTCGAAGTGCAGCTTTGTGGCAGATGGAAAATCAGAAATGAGATGTTCTCACGTAGCTCATACTTACCTGCCTCATTTGTTGTCAGCATTAAACATGTGTAGAACAGGGTGTTTTTTAAAGTTTTAGCATTGAATGTGTGACAGAATTTAAGGCACATGGATGTTGCTCCTGATCCCAACTGGAATTCTTATTGAGTGTTAGAAAACTTAATTTGATGCTTTTCTACCTGGTTGGCAGAACTGATTAAAATTTAAGTGGCTCAGCTAAATTCTAGGTCACAGCTGAGGTAGAGGCACTCTTTGCAGTGACCTTACCAGTGCTAGACTGCTTATGGGGAAGGCAAAAAGATTGGCAGTTTCTTTTATCAACCTCTTGTTATTCCTAGTGTGAATGTAAAGTGAGAAGAGGATTGGGGCCACACCAAGCCTGTATGGTTGGAAGAGTGCGATGAACACCTGCCTGCAGTTTGGTAGTGGTAGAAGAGGAAAGTTACAGTGAGAGATTGGAAGAGCAAGAAACCAACCAAAGCCTTAGTGCAGTCCCAGGAAATTTAAAGACATGTATGTTTGCCAGAACCACCAGACACTGGGAGAGTTGCAAATTAAAATGCAGATGGAAGATGCTCTGTGGCTGTATGTAGCTGTATGGGTACAGTGAAACTCTTTGTATAATGCTTTGCTGTCACCACAGAAGCCTGTTAGCTGCTCAAGCCAATGCAATTTGGTAAATTTTGTGGTTCAAGACATTTAATGAACATAGATGCCAAATGTCTGCTAGCAAGTCTGAGGCTAGTGGTCAACCTGAAAATGCTTTAGTTACATTTAAAGAGCAGAGTGCTGGAGAAAATGTAGTGCATGGAAACAAATCGAATCTAAAGAGGAATACCTCTGTTAAAGTGAGCAAATGCAGCTCTTGGAACATTTCAGTTGTTTGATGTCAGAAGAACTGCATAATATTGTGGGCCCAGATGAGACTCAGATTGCAGCGGAATATGGCGATGGAATAAAGAGAAACCTTATGGGTGAGAAATAATGAAGACAAATCAGTAAGAATTTGTAACAAATGTGGGTGAATGTGACGAAGCTAACATACAATAGAAAATGGCACAGTGAAAACCAGAAGGAATATGGATACAATGATGTGTTTCAGGAACAGGAAACGGAAAGGCACACTAGCTTTAAATTTCCTTAAAGATTTTTCCATATAGTAATGTAAACTACAGAAAGAACAGCTTGGCTAAACTGCCTTCTGTACAACTGAACATTTGTGCTAAATCCCAAAGAAAGTAAAAAAAAAAAAAAAGTTTTTTGATGTTTTTATGCTGCTGTATTGCTCCTCTCGTGGAGGAGAGAGGAGGTAATGGAAACAGGAAACAAAACTTCCCTTATGTTCTGACTGTTGTCTGTTTGTAATCAACCAATACTTTCGCAGTGAAATGAAAGTGCTGGAGAACAAGGCAAATTGGTACTGAGAGAAATTCCAGTAAAGAACAGAAAAGCTGGCATACTTCACAACAGTCTGATTTTAGCGTGTTTTTTTGTGTAAGTCCATTAATCTGTGTATAGTGTTGGTGCTGCGGCTCAGCCTTCTTCAGCAATACCTTGGATCTACCTCTCATTGCACTTCTGACAACAGCAGGCACTTTGTTGTAAGGGTAAGCCCTGCCATTTTTTCTGACTCCAGGGATGAGTGAAGTGTGTACCTTACGGTGGGTAGGGAGGATATTTCTCTTCTGCTCAGCTCACTGTATCTTTTACAAATTTTAATGAACTGTCTGTTACACCAGTTGTATCATCCTGCCTGTTATACCAGTACAGTAGATACTGTAGCGCAAACACTCAAGAAAATAACATTTATTTGCAGCAGAAATTGTGACTTGAATTCTGATAGGCTCCAGTTATGTTAGAAAATTGACATCCAATCCTTCATGTCTCGCAGCTTAATTTTGTATGTCTTAGAAGGTTACAGTTACAACATAGAACTGCCCCTACCTCTTTGGGTTTTTTTAATTCTTTTGGTACAGTGATGAACAAACTGCTGTTGTCTGAAAGTTTTTTAAAGCCGAATCAGGTTTTTTTCTTACTATTAGGTGAAGTAGCCTTAGTCATTATGTGTAACTAGCTGATACATCTGTGGCCAAACCTGTATTCTTACATTGCCTATTTATTTGCTAATGTACAGATCCTCTTGAAAACTTTAGCACTCAAGACATCCTGTGGATTTTGAATGCACCCTGCAAGATTTTGGTTCCATAAATGAAATGTTGCTATGATAACCTGAGATAGACATAGTCCTGTTCCCAGTTATTTCACGGATTTTAAAAGGGAATCTGTTTTCAGTTTCTTCAATCAGCTCACTTGCATTACAAAAGATAAGTACCACTTGGCATGACTGGACTCAAAAATGCATACTAAAATAATAACTATAATAATGGTTGAAATTCTTAACACCTGCAGTGTTAAGTGCAGGGGAGTGAGGACTTTCCCCCAACAAACTGAAATGAAAGCTGCCTGCAAATGTCACTTGTAGCCTTGAAAACATGAGAGTATTTAAGTATCTTCAGTTCACTTATTACCTCATTTTTTAATGGCTTTATCTTACTGACTGAAACCTGAACAGTCAAATCAGTTTACTTTCTTGAAGGTGTGTGTTTGGATACCATTTGATATGAGTGGAAGCAAACAGAATAAAGGAATAGAACTAGAAAAGAATGAGGGTATACCGAGCATATGTGTGTATGTGCACACATATGTATGGATGTGTGTATATATATAAAACACTGTAAGTACATTATCTGACTTCTTGCTAAGGCTTTGATCATTAGAATTATGTTTAAATTGCCAATAGGAACTTTTTAAAGACAAATAGTTCTGAGTGATACATCAGTCTCTCTCTGAAACTGAACTTTTTTATTCTGTTGAACCACATATGGCTTCCACTGCCTGTACTTTATTTGGGCAAAAAGGCATCAAAACTCAACACTTCAGCAAATCCAGAGACCTTTCCAAAGGTTAAAATTAAACATTCTGAAAACCTTACCTTCATGATGTGCAACAAATCATTCCAACTGGCACTTCAGCGAATTAATGCCTTTCTGTACCAGAAGGCATTGAATAACTTTTTTGCATCTCTAAGTTCTATTAACACTGACCCATGTAATGAAAATGCTGCATACTGGCTGATGAATGTTGTGTGTTGACTAGCTTATAAAATGGTTTATTTGGTAAAATATCTCTGAGTTTAAAAACTTGAGGTAACATGTGAGAATATAATACTGAATTACAAAAAGAAAAATATCCAAAATCTGTTTGCCATATTTCTTTTATTGGTGGGTTTTTGGGGTTTTTTTACACTTTTTTCCTGTTTGTCCCTGCTTCCACCTTGCAGTGACCTAATAGGCATTGCAGAGGCCAGACCTGGATACTTCACACAGATGCATTGAAGTGGGGGAGGTGGAAAAGAAGATAAATGTGGGTTTTCTGTGAAGGAAGTAGTATCAGTGGACTATTCTTTTAATTTCATTGGCACAGATCTGTGACTTTAAAGGCTGGAGGGATGCTTCTTGGAAATGTCACGTAAGAGTCATGGTACAGCAGGAATGGGGAGAAAGAGACAGGAGGTTTGCAGTGGGTGAGAGAGAAGCAAAGAGAGGAGTCGTGAATGGAGAAATACCTTACAAGAGGTTACTTCAGTGTTCAGACACTGAATTTATTTTTAATTTTTATTCTTTAAAAAGCTTGTTTATTTGACATATAGTTATCTGACTTGATTTGGCAGGAGAAGTGGCCTTTCCTTTTTAGATTGCATTCCTTCATGATTCCAATTTATATCCAAACCATTTTGTAAGTGTTGCTTACCAGTTGTAGTATGTATTGCACTGTTTCTTGCATTGTGTGCTGTGAATTCATAACAGGCTTCAAAGGTTGAGACAGACTGTCTAGCCTGTCCCATGTTCCTTGTTCGTAAATTTTGCTGATTAAGTGTTCCACAGTTTTATAAATTATTAGTTTGACATTTTCTGTGCTGCGTTATGAAAGATTTTGCATGGTATGGAAGATTTAACAAACTGTTCTTAAAGACAGCACTGGTAGAAAGGAATACATTTGAATTTTCATGTATTTATTTAATCCATTTTGAAAGACCTCAACTAGCCATATTGAAAAGACTGTTAAAACATGAAATAACTAGATTCTGTGGGGGATTAATAAAACTTACAACCTTGCAGTAAAGCATTTTGACAGTAAGAAGAACTGAGCCAAAGAAAATGGCTCAAGAAAGAGACTGCTGGAGTAGTTCTTTGAATGCTGGGTCATAACAGGCAAAAGCCCCCAGAAACATTTCTCAGCGTAAGCTGACCTTGGAGTTTTTTTGGTTTTAAATATACTGTGGTATTTCTTCCTGCTTCTGAATTTATCAATAAAATCTGGTTTTATTTAAGATAACTTTTGTATGTCTTGGATAAAACAAATGAACCAAAAACTCCTCTACTTTTTCATCTGGGGGAGTGAGTAGGACTGAGGCAATATGGCCTTGTGGCTGGGCTGTTCATGGGAGCAATCTGAGTGTCTCCCTGGCCATGACCACAGACCCACAAGAATTGTTACCAACAAAGAAGATAATGAGAGAAATATTAAATGTGTTGATTACAAGGAGAATATGTGTCTGTAATGTGGCTTTAGTGTAAGCTAAACTTGCCTTTGAAATATGAAACATTCTGGATCCTGCTGGGAGCAGGAAAGGTATGATCATTGTGCTGGTTTAGTTTCCACATGGCAACTTCACGTTTCCCTTAGGTTATGGTTTCTACTTTTCACTCAGTAAGAAACAGGATTTGTGTTAAGATCCTGAATATTCAATGTTGAGAGCAAATCTAATACTATACGTTCTGTGAGACTGCGAGTAATTTGATGTCAGGGCCGGCTAGATTTTTACATGAAACAATTGTCTTGAGCTGTGTCACTGTAGGGCAGAAATAGTACATGTGGAATATCCGCAAATCGTATTTCTTAGATTTCATAGGAAGGTACTATCATTGGGTTTAGTCTTGAGGGGCAAGGGGTTAAGGCAAATCTGAACTGAACAGCTTGTAAAATACAAGTTGGGATGAGATGATTTTCAGTGGCAGAAAGTTCTGGCAACTTTTCCTGAGGAGAAAAACAGTGTTGTGATTTCAGGTTTATGTTGCTTTAAGGGAGGTAAGTGCTTCAGTTACCAGCCCACTTGTAACAAGAATTTTCCATTTTAAGCAGCAAAAAGTATCAGGTAGTCTCTCTGCCCCAAAACCTTTGCTGTCTCATTGAGTAACACTACTGGAGAGGAGGGTATAATGTAGAGTTAACAGTATCTGATAGAAGATGTTATATTGGTTAAATGAACTAATTATTTGTTTATTTACTATCTTTCTTATTAAGGTTCACTTAGGAATTGGTAAATCAACTGGGATGAACCTGCAAGGAAAGAAGGCAACGTTAGGTGCTGGGGAGAAAACCATGCAAGGGTGCTGTGGTTGCAGGGTACAATTGAGGAAGGAGTAGTGGGAAGGAGAGTCAGGACAAGCAGCTGAGGAGCACAGGGTTGAGAAAGTACTGCCAAAATGTGGTTACTGTATGCACTCTGCTTTGGCAGCTTCTGTAGCTGCTCCTGCTGTCTGGGTTTTTTGGCTTGTTCTTCCCTAGCAGTTTTTCTTTAGTCAGTATGGCTGCGGAAGAAGGAAAAAGCAACACTTAAGTTCTTGCACTTTGCAAATTATATTCTCCCTTAACACATTTTGATCTAGAACAACCCAATAAAGAGGAATGATCCTTTCTGAGACCTTTGTGGTTTTGGCTTTTTTTTCTAAGACCTTTGGGGGGGGAGGGGGGTGGTGTCTCCCTTTATTTGCAGCAGGAATTTAAAGTAATTTATCTATACTATGTCTGAGTATTTTTTGCCATTTCTACTTTATGTTGCTTTATCAATGATCCCATAAAGAGAAACAAGCTAAATAGATGAAAAATAATGAAACGGGCAAGCTTCAAAATGCCATCAAAGTACATTATATAAACTAGCTAAGGCCAGGTATTTTCTTGGATAAATTTTATAGTATTCCAAAGTGTTTATGCTTTCAGTAGTATTTAAATGCATTATGTTTATGTGCTGCTAAAGGATGCTAAAATACAGAGTTATTTTTTATTTGACTACTAAAATCTATTGAGGTACAGTATAGCAAATCAACCTGTCAGTTTGAAGCTTCTTTTCCCTATAAAACTTTAAAATATTTTAAATATTCTGCACTTCTGTTTACTTTTTTTGGTTCTTTTGAATTCTTTCTTGGAAGTTCTGCTGTAGTACAAATAGTCTCTTGTGGTACTGTGCTGACTTTGTACATTTTTGTACTGTGCAGGAGTTTTGAAACACATGACAAACTACTGTGTTTTCCAATGCCTGAGATGCCTTCCACCCCGTCCCTTACCACACCCCACCCCCCCCCATGTAAATGGAGATATACAATTATGTATATATGCTACCGTCTCAAGTATGCAATAATTAATGAGACGGTTGAATTCAGATCAGGTACTTAAAGTTTTAACATTCTTTTTCAGTAGTCACTTTGAACCTCAGTGTGAACAGGCCTGATTTAAGGTCAGACGAGTACAGAACCAAATCTAGGTGTGAATTACTGCATGTACTTGTACCTGTAAAAAGGTATCTGTCTCTTTAAAGCCAGATCTGTTGATTAACATTTTATATTCTGTTTGTTACTAGTTCATACATTGCTGTTTACGGTAGGATGTCTGATAGTTGCTAATGTAGATTAGCAGCTGGGTTTTTTTTTTTTACATGACAAAATATAAAGGAAAAAACAATGGTTTAATCACCTAAAAGTTGACCAGGAAACACAAAATTTACTGAAAATCAAGAAGTTAGTCAAGTGACGCACATTACAAATTTTATCTTGACAAAATTTTTTGTGTTTGAACAGCAAAATAAGAGTACCATACAAGTTCTGTGAAAATGTACATTATTGCTACAGATTTATGAGGTATTATAGTCTCCCAAGGTAGTGATTACTTCAGGAAAAATTAAAATATTACAGACTGCTTTCAGATTTGCCATGGAAACAGGAGGGTCAAAATACTGCAGGAAGCATGTTTGAGATTGTTCTTATTTAAGATAAGATAGGGAAAAGTAGAAGGAATATTCTCAGTAAAACCAGTGATGATAAAAACATACCATACAACACAGTATATTATGGGGCTGTGTATGTGGAATTTCTAATGGCAAGTGAAATCGTTATTGGTATTTTTTGGCAGTGAAGATGAGTAAATGAGAAAAGGGTAGAATAGCAAATTGTCTTAATGAGAAGCAGACATACTGGGGTTATCAAGAAGCCACTCCTGCTAATTGTCATGTAAGCACAGAAGTGCCTGAATAGAGACTCTGTAAAGAAGAAAATGTGTTGCTTATCATGCCTTATTACCCATCAGAGCTTTTGCCCTTAGATGTTCTCTGCAATAAACCTTTGAAAATTGTTATGAAGAAACACTGGGATAAGCAGGTGATGGATGATCAGACGTTTACATTGTAGGGAGTTTAAAAGGCCATACTATATAGGCTTGTTGGTTAATTGAACCTTTTGAAATGTGTCATAGCAAAACCAAAATGTAGCATTAGCAGTGCACTTGCTGATCATAAGGGTGACTGTACAAGACAATTTAGAGCGACAACTCTGAAAAGAAAGAGAGGCTTCTATTGTTTCAGTGGTTGTGAAAATCAAGATGACGTGCATTTAGTGATGAACTATGAAAAACAGACTACTGATGAAAGGTAAGAAAAACAATAAAGCTTGTCTTTACTGCTGTAAAGTCATATAAAGAATGGGCAAGGTTTTACTGGAAGCAATCATTATAATTCAAACTGAATAATTTTGTTCACCACTTCATCTTTCAGGGATTGATGGAGAAGTGTGTCTTCTGCATCAAAAACATGGTACCTGGTGTTCATTATAGGATTGCTTTAATTGTACTTTCATCAGAGTTTTAATAATGGTTAAAGTCCTGCTTCTTGTATTCTTCCTCTTTGGTTGTTAGTATAACAACCGTTACACTTCCCATTAAGAGGTACTGCCTGAATTTATGCCAGTGCAGACATAATTTACCCAGTCTTCATCTATTTCCTTATTTGTTTAATCCTAACATCTGCGTAAATGTTAGTTAGTCATCAGTGATATTTTCCCATTATATTGTTTTATAGTGGCAGATTTACCATGTCTGAAAAGTTAAGCATTGTTAGAGCTACAGTTTGATATTTCCCGGCCACATGAGGAACATCACATCGCAGCAGCAAAGTTTTCCTGTACCCTGATGTACATACGGAAGGCCAATTTAGTAGCTGTAACTTACGTCCTTGTTGCTGAGGCTTTCACTATTGGAAGTTATATCAGTACTGAAGTTGCTTTCTGGGCACATACCAGATGAATCTTGCTTTAAAATGCTTTTTGCATTTGAAAAAATCAAGAGTGTCTGTTTTGGTAATCGCAGCTGGATGAAAAATAATTGTTTATTTTTTTAATCCGTAAACATTTTTAGCTATAAGCTCATTTTAGTGTCATATGTTGTTAGACATCGTAATACAGAACAGACTGGTAATTGCAAAAGCGACTGTTATGTTTTCTTTCGACTTATGATGGTGGTTGTTGTTGTTGTTTAGGAAACCTGAATTGACTGACTCTGCCTCTCTGCTAGAGACCTTCAAGTTTCTTGAAAATGCAGCTGCAGACTTTAGTGATGAAGAAGATGAAGACGATATTGACGGAAGAGAGAGAACAATCATTGATACTGCAACAGTGAGTGGAAAAAATAATTGAAAAAGTTACGAAGAACAGAAAAAGTGAGATTAATGAGATGCCTGTATGCAAAGTATTTGACTGTGTATGTACACGTGCAAATCATTAATGCATCTTTATGATGGTCTGTCCAAGCATGTGTGCATAAGAGGGATTATGTATGCATTTCTGCCTTTGTGCATACAACTTAAGCTTTGCCATCTTTATTGCTTTAAGTTTTCAGTGACAGATTAATTTTTTTTAGAATTGTCTTCCTACTATTCCATACTGCCTAATATGTTTTATATATATTGAATACATTTTTTAAGGTAGCAGATGTCCTTTTTTACAATTTTCAGCTAAGTTTGAAGGTAGTGTTTGTAGCGTTGAATGTCAAAAATTCATTGTTTCTTGAATATTTGAATAAATGTAGTGTCATCTAAAATTACTTGTAGAAATCTATGTTTGTAGGTTACAGAACTGAAATATCACTGAAATAAAATATAAAGAAATATTTTTCTTTACATAGTTTGTGGAAGGAAAAAAAAGTCTTAACTGGAAAAACTCTACCATGCAGTTAATAAACTTTTTTGTTTGTTTATTCAGTCAAATACCTGAAACTTCCTCTTGAGCTATACTTTGCTATACGATTTGGTCATTATTCAGTGAGTTCTGTTTCTTAGCAATTGAAATTTGGAGTTAAGATGGATGTGATTGTTTCTATGATGAACACTTAAAAAAACTCATCAGTTTTAAAGAGATTTTGAAGAGAATCTTTGTAAACTGGTTCCTATCATCCATGGGCTGTGAGCTAATGTCCGAGACTCTTCTGTAAAATCATCTGTAATAGAGTGTGTTTAATAAGTCTGTTGAAGGAATGAAGCTTGAAGTTTAGAATTCCTTCAGGTTTTGACATGGGTTCATTGTATTTAGTAGAAACAGTCATTAATCCTCATGAACTATGGGATGTTGGTCTATGTGTTGAAGTCTTTAAAGACTGACCGTTAGCAAGGTTCTAAGTCAAAATATTGTGATGAATGTAATTCTTTTCTGTATAAGTAAAATTTATTTCATACAGATTTCATGTATCATAACAGAAAGCATCTAGTCCATTTTGGTTATTGAGAGAAAAGTGAATTTATTGCAGAACGCATATAGTGAGGTCCTTCATTAATACACGTATTTTGTGGGGTTTTTTTGACAAAATGTGATAATTTTTTAAAAGCTAGCTTACTTTTGAATTTGACTGATTTTGCCAGATCTGAGCGAATGAGTCTTGTCAGTTCTGTTGTGATTTGTTCTTTTTAACTAAACTTGTCTTTTGATCCAGATGTAGTGTGGTTTCAGAGCTGAGAGTTAAGGTGGCAATTTTCAGAGAATCAGAGTGAGTTTGGCTTTGCTGCAGTGCTTTCTGCAGCATTCTGGGGGTTTTGTTTGTGAGTTCTGTGAGTTTTTTGTTGGTTTTGTTGTTGGTTGGTTGGTTGGCTTTTTTAATCTGTATTAAGAATATGTGTACTTTTCTGGTATTAAAGTAGTAGTGGTGTAGGTCAGTGTAGATTCATTATGAATTGTTTTGTCACAAGAAGAAAGATCTACAGAAAAATTTCATTTTGACTTAAAAGTTTGAACAAAGCCTGAATACTTATTCCAGATTTGGTTATTAATACATTTCTGCTTCTTCATCAACTTCTTAGGATTTTGCATAGAAGACAAGACAGCACTGCTGGGTATAAAGGTGTATGTGTAATGTAATTCACTATTTTTATTTTCCATTCTGACCTTTCAGATTGTAAGGAAAAGAGTGCTGTCTGACAGCAGTGAAGACAGAGATACAGAAGAAGCTTTGAAAGAGTTTGACTTTTTAGTTACCTCAGATGAAGGTGATGGGGAATCGAGAAGTTCAGGAGATGGAACAGACTGGGGTAAGGAAATGTAATGGATTGTACGAGGTGAAGAAGGAGGAAAAAAAAATGTGCTAAGAATACTTGGGTTTGATTGAGTTCTCTGTCACGATCACAGCTTCTTTTGAGTATTTCTACAGTAAATAATTGGCAGACTGAAGTCCTCTTGACATAATGTTCTCCTTTTTATGTATGCTGCTTTAATATAAGGATTCTTCAGGGGTTATGCTTCTTGTCATTGTCTTCTTCCTTTTCTTTAATAATAAGACACATAGAATTTGAATTTTATGAGTGGAGTTAATGTGTTTTTCCAGTGACCCATGTTAATGAAGGGCTCTGATAAAGCTGTATTTTACAATTACGACATGAAAGCTAGTTTGTCTTTGCTTTCTCCCACTTTGATACAGAGACTGATGTGAGTCATAAATACTGAATTCTTGTACTTTCAGTGTGTGTTAGCAATTTGGGTGATATGTACTACTCAGTTGTTCAAAATTTCTTTCACAGTCTACCAGAATAATATATCTTTAAGCCCTCTAGTCAGAGAAAGAGAGACATTTCATAAACTGTTCTCTGTCCTTTGAGGTTCATGTCCTGCAGCCCAGAATGCCAGTGTGCTTTACTTTAACATTATTATTATGCATAAATATACTGCATAGGGAAAGGAAGAAGGAAACAAACTGGTTTAATATCTTGATGGGAAGTTATTTTCTCCTTAAGCTGCTCTGGAAGGTTTTAAGAGTAAGTGGACATAGAGGGAGCTGTGGAAGGTGAATGGGAAATAATTTATCTTTATAATGGAACTGCAACTTTGACACACAAGCTGTCGTAGCTGTGCTCTCACACGAGCTAACAGCTCTGAGATGCTGTATTTTGCTGAACTATGTTTAACTCCTGGTTGGACTCCAAATTACTGTTAAGTATGGTGTAGTCTCTGCTTAAGAGGATGTGTCTCATATACAGTAGTCAGTATTCTGTTCACCAAACAAATTTAGGAATGTTACTCTCTTTTACAAAAAAAAAAAATTATTAGGCTGTTCAATATTTTCTTCAATATTAAAATTTTATCCATCTATACTTGGAAAGTGTAGCTGTTGTTGTGTCATTGAAGTTAGTATGCCAACAGGAACTTTTTTGTTCTCAAATTCGCACTTCTGGTTTATTTTTACTTTCACTGATGACAGCTAAGTACAAATAAGCAAAAGTCTGACATTAAAAATAAATTGTCACAGGAAATAGTAGTCTTATTTCTAGAAATATTAAGGATTTTTTTGAGTTATAGATGTCCATGTTTTTCAGTTACTTGTTTCACAACCTGTCTTTTATGGTAATTGCATATGAGAGTAAGCTTCTTCAAGGAACTGCCATTATGAATCACTTACATTAATTTGATTTAAGCAAAACTGTTAAATGTAGCATTTAACAGAGATGTTGTAAAAAGAATATAGAAACAAACAGAGGAAGTCTTTGCTTTGTTTTTGAATCTGAAGCGTTAATCATCAGTTACAATAATCTGTTGAACCCATTTGGCTTAAAAGGTCCTCAGAACTGTTCATATTAGTTTAGGATCCACTTGTGAAGTTGAACAGAACCTGTAGGATGCAGGAAGCATCCTGGAACAGTTGGTAGAAAATTAATGTATGAAATGGCAACAGTACAGTCTAATATAAATCCATTAATTTTTTTTTAAAACTTACAATGTGGTCCCAGAAAGAATGCATACTTGTTTTCTCTCAAGCTTATTTTTTCATGCCTTTTCTTAATGTAAGTTTTGACCATTAATGTTCTTCATGCAATTTTTTATTAGTAGTAGTACTTAATTGAACATATGTAGTAGGAAGACATGACTTAGCCCACAGACCATCTTTTTTAGCATCTCTCTTCAGCTTATTATATCTCTGTCTTTTCATAGCTGCTGCAAAAAGACTAATGCCTCAAGACTTTGGGTCTTGGAATTAATCTGTCACTCATGAATATAGTATCGTGACTGAAGAATTCAGAGGAGTGAGAGTTCATCTAGCCCAACCTTCTGCTTATTTCCATTTGCAGCAGGTTACTGTGGCTGCCTTCTGGTCAAGTTTTGAGTATCTTCCAAGAAGGGAGTTCCCATAAACTCTTCAGGGGCAGTAGAACCATAGAATAGTTTGGGTTGGAAGGGACCTTCAAAGCTCATCTATTCCAACCCCCCTGCATATATTTTATACTGTAGTGTAAAAGGCATGTTCTCACAAATGCCAATGGGGAAATAATCACTTCCCTCACACTACTGGCTGTGTTTTTGTTAATAGAGCCCAGGATATGGTCAGTGGACTTTGCTGCAAGATTATGCTGCTGATTCCTCTTCAGTTTGATGTTGAAGAAGGACCCCCTAGGTCTTTTCAACATAGTTAATTTCTTACAAATCAGTCGCCATAATAACACATGTCCAGCTGTGTATTTTCTGTCCAATGTTAGTGGCTCCTTCTGGTTGTGATTGACAGTGTTGTGCTTCCTCTGCAGACATTTAGTGTCTGCATGTTAGTCTGAGGATAAGTTTATTATTGTTGCTATTTTAAAAGGTCTAGAATAGTTTATTGATGTACAAAGCAAACTTAGTCTGAAAGGAATTAATTTTTAAATAATAAAGTTGAGATTTTAATGAAGAAAACAAAAAGTGCATTTAAAAGAATTTTGTAGCTGCAGTGGTCATGAAAATAAATATATTTGAGGAAAAACTGTATTACCTCCCTTCTCTCATGAATTACTATTTCTAAACTGCCTCAATGCAGTCTTTCCATAGATGGAAAAAACGGCTTTTTTGTATATGAACACATGTAAGGTGTTGTTCAAAATCTCCAACTACCATACACTTAAAGAATACTTCTTTTCTGTATCATGTCGCAGGGGAAGCAATTTGAGAGAGACTTAAAATAGGAAAAGGGGGGGGGGGGGGGGG
>NDXB01010981.1:65976-140874 GCA_002631895.1 Agapornis roseicollis | reverse complement strand
GGGGGGGGGGAATTTGTTTATTTCATTAGGCACATAGAAATTTTTTTGGTATTTTTTCCAAAGACTAATATCTCGGGCCTTTTCCTTTCTGTGAAATTTCATGGCTTTAGTGCTTTAAAAATTTATTCAAGAAAACCTTGGTGACATGTATACTATGTTCCAAAATTATTTAAATGTGCTGCTACTTTAAGTGACAACATAGCACAAAGACAATAAAATGAGGATTTGAAATGATGCAACATCTGATTTGTGAAGTTATGTTGACCAGTAACATAGGTGCTGCTGCTTCTAGATATAGTAATTCTTTCCCTGGAGGAAAGAAAAAGCTGAAAAGCAATTCCTGACTTTTGATAAAGTAAATATTGCTTACGTTTGTGAACAGCTGTGTGCTTAGTTATAGAAATTAGGCATGTGAAATCTCACCTGAATTTTTTGTTAAGAAAATTCTGAGTGAATATAAGTGGAATGTGAGTAGCAGTTTTACAGCTTTCACAAGCTTGGTGCTATTTTTGTCTGTTTAAAATAAGACAAATGCCATTGACAGCAGCTGTTACCTCCTTCAGTGGAGATCACTTGGTGACATTATTGAAAAAGGATGTTTCATTTGTTTCACTTTGTTTAGAAAAGGAAGACCAGTGTCTCATGCCTGAAGCTTGGAATGTCGACCAGGGAGTAATAACCAAACTCAAGGAACAATACAAAAAGGAGCGCAAGGGGAAAAAGGGGGTGAAGAGTAAGTGGAAAACATTGCACCTTAAAATCATAAATCTCACATCTTTCACACCCTTAATTCTATCTCTCTTTCAATGTTTTCCTAAAATTACTTACTCTTTTACTTTGCTGCTCCTGACTGCTTTCCTGTTCACCAGTTCTCGGGGGTTGAAATTAATGACAGTCGATCAAGTTACCTGATAAATAGTTGGATTAGATATGACTTCTTCCAACCATGTGCTGGATTAATTAAATACCCTTACTTCGAGCATGGATTATATACTTCTGTTACTCAGAAACATAAATTTGAAAATGCATTGGTTTAATACTTCACAGTTTAATATAGAAGACTTCAGAACCCTTTCTTAGCTGAAAAATGCCAGTTTCACAGAAAGAGTTAACGTCTGGTGTGTAAATAAAACAACCCAAAAATAAAGCAAAACCAGAAACTCTCTTGAGTATCCTAGTAGATGACAGAGGGAGAAAACAGGTTAATTTCTACCCCTGTTTATACTTAACATTCACAACATGAAACCCATGCTGTCATCATAATTTGTTATGCAGGGCTCGAAATAGGAGGTAACTCTGAACATCAGTTTATTTGTAAACCACAGGATTTATTTATTGATGTTCAGGCCTGTGGGACTAGCCTGTAAAAATGTTGGGTATTGTTATCTAAACAAAAAACTGTGATCCGTATCTGAAATACAGTTTCTAGCCCTGTATTATATTTTTGTTACATTTCTTGAAATACAAATCTGTTTTGTAAAATCTGTTTTTTTCAAAAGTGAGCCTTAAAAACTTTTTGAATTCAGATGAAATGCTTAAAATGAAACACTGTATTCACAGCTATATTTCAAACATCTAGCTGTATTGAGAAGTCATGTGTGAATGATGTACGTTAATAATATTGCCTGTAGCCCAGTAAGAAATTTGAGGGAGGTTTCTCCCTTTGTGGGAAGATGCTTATGAACACTAAGAAAATTCTCACTTCCGAAGAGACATGCATAATACTGCAAAAGGTGTCAGATCCTCACATTGAGGCTGCCTTGTTTTGTTACATTTTGTATTGATACTGTGATAAGCTGCTGCTCAGCAGTTGGTTATGTTGCTGAAATAACGCTATCAAATACACAAACTAACCCTCCTGTTTTTAAAGGAAAAAAATCATTATCGTACTCTAAATTTCTGAAGTGATATTTTTGTCATCTTTGGAACCATTTGGAAATTAATTGCAAGTCTGACAAGAAGCTGAGCCGGCCAACTAAAGTGTTCATGTTTCACAAAATTGATTTTAAATTTCTTTGTAGTTAAGCTAGAGAGGGCATATCAACGTATGACTTGAGTGAAATTGATTTTTGTAGCTCGTCTGTAATTTTTAAAGTACACAGACATGCCATGTATTTCAGGGTGAATAGTTACAGGGTTAACTTAGCACAAATTATTTAACCAAACTGTTGAAATTATATTGTTGAACAGCTGCTGTGCTTTTTATTTTTGATAATAAGGCAGCACTTGGACATCCAGTGCTCCTTCAAGAAGATTACTGCTCAGTACATCTATAGTACCTTTTGGATTGATTTGATTTGTTTGATCTTGAGAGACCAAATGGTTTACTACAGTACAGAAATTAAGCATCTTTCCATAGACAAAAACCATCCTTGGAAGGGCATCAATACAGAAAAATCAGGAATAATCACAGCCTGTTTTCAGCTGTTCATGATATTGCACATAGTGAAGAAGGATGTGAGGAAAGAAGCCTGGGGGCAAAAGAAGGGACTAAATATCTTGACATTAAATTGTACAAAGTTTGTTTCTGTGACTTTAATCTTGTCATAAATGATGCTTAAACACTGAACTGCCACTAAGTAAAATATTGTTTTTATAAATCAGATATGGTAAAACAGTCTTGCAAAATCCTACTTACTGCTTTCATGAATCAAGTAATATTTTTGTGACAGACAAATTAAATGCAATTTAGCTTGTTATCTGTCCTAATTAGGGTGGACAAAGTAGAGTTTGTAACTGCATTAGTAAGCTTTCGATTTTGCAAGGCTGTAGTAAACACTTCTGTGAAGAAATAAAAGAATAAAATCATAGAATCATAGAATGGTTTTATGAAAGAATACATATATTAGAGTACACTTCTGTGTTAAAGCTGCTTGAAAATAGCTGTATTATTTACTGGTCTAGGAAAAAACATAATGGACTATGGGTAAGACATTTTCCCATTCTTAATTAAACTTACAACAGGAAAAACTACCGAAGATATGTTTCAGCCTCAATCCTATATAAAACAGTCAAAACAGGGATGTGGGAAAATGATGGAGCAAAGCACAGGTAAGTGTCCAGAAGGGCATGGGCCTTCACCATACATAGCTTCAGGAAGTAGGCCAGTAAAGCCAGTTGCATTTATATTTTAATATAACGTTTTAGATTATGTAGTTCACGATACTACACTACTGCACAAATAAATTTAGAATAATCATGTTGTCATAAGAATATGATGCACAAAGTACCTGATGCACAAATTTTAAAATATTCACAAATGTCAGCTATTGTTTCAGAAAAGTAAATATTCTAATAATCAGTGTGACTCAGTTGGAGGCATTCTTCAGCATCCTATGCAAGTCGCAGTATGAATTTATAAATGTGGGGAGAATAATGCGTTCACAAGTCTCAGTTGCTTCTGTCACTTTCTTTTCAAGAAATTCATTTCATGCTGGATGATTAGTTACTGCTAAAAATAGGTGCTCATTAGTCTTTCTGTGGTAACGTTTCTATGCAAGGTAGGATCCATTGTTGCATGTGCTGCTGTAGTGTATCTGATACAAGTAATGCCAACATGAGCTATGCAGAAACCATTTAATTTTTTGTGTTTTTTTTTCTGGTTAGGGCCCAACAGATCAAAGCTACAGGACATGCTTGCAAACTTGAGAGATGTTGATGATCTCCCTTCATTACAGCCATCTGTTGCACCTTCTTCTAGGCCCAGTAGCTCAAGGCTTATTGAACATGAGATAAACAGGACGGATGAAGGTAAGCATTAAAAATGTGCATGCACCTTTGTAAAGAGCAGGTGTTTATAGTTACTTTTTAAAGATTGTTCTTTTAAGACTTTCCTAGCACTTTACAAATACTGATTCAGCATTGTGAGTTCTAAACGCAATAAATGTCATTCCTATTCCTCCCTTTCCAGTCACTGTTAGTGAGGTCAAGACACCTACCTACTTAAAATCTTCACTGAATGCCTCTGAACATGATGGAAAAAACTCATTTGGCACTTGGTGGCTTTGTAATGAGGATCTTAAGTCACTTGCTTTTGTCTGTGGTCAGGCCTGGTGGTGAAGTGTGGAACATAAGTCTTGTGATGCAAGAACATCTGGTTTTTTTCACATCAACATAACTTTACATTCTATATATATACATATACACACAAGTATGATAGAGTCACAGGATGTTTTGGGTTGGAAGGGACCTTAAAGATCTTCTAGTTCCAACTCCCGTGCCCCAGACAGGGACACCTTCCACTAGACTAGGTTGCTCAAAGCCCCATCCAACCTGCCCGTGAACACTTCCAGGCATGGAGCATGTATGCGTTCTTTATATGTATGTGTACTTTTTTTTTTTTAAGTGCAAAGGCAGAGGCTTTGGAGCTGAATGCAGGTGGCTAGGTATAGCTTTTAAATGCACATGAAAATTGTGTAGTGAATCATACAGAACAATATACAGCTTGCCAGTGTATTCATTTCCATAGTGTGTTCCAAAAATTAAAAATTACTCCTACAGGCTAGTCCAAGTATGGAAAGCCATGCATCTTGGCAATGAGGCACATGGTTACCTTCATTGGTATTATGTCCGAACGCTGCTAAGTCATCTATTTAATTCAATGTTTGAATTGCTATATATGCAGCATAATAAAATAAATGTATGAGGCTGTATTAATTTGTAGAAGATCATATATGGTCTTTATTTAAATAGTAAATAAGTCTTTTGAAAATGAGCAAATATATGGGTTTCACTGAGCAGTCTTTCAGTGTGTGTGCAAAAGTAGGTTGGCCAAGTTATAATTAAGATGCGTAAAAAGCCCCGGCATGTGGCATAGTTACCAAAGATCTCAGTAGTTCTGTTTCCTACATGCTCAGTGATTTCTTTATGAAAGAAGGGGGTAACTTAGCAACGCTTTGAGAAGCGGAGGAATTTTTTGTTGGATGTTTCCTTTCCAACTTGTCTCACATGTACTGAGAGCCGTATTAGCAGACCTCTAGTTTTGTGTCCTTTCAAGAGTGGGTTTTTAATTCACAGACTCAGATGGACTCCCATGAAACGGGAACAGAACAGCTGATTGCTCTTAGTCTGAGTTCAGTATTAGAAACTACTAGCTGTGTGTTCCTTTATAAATCTGAGACTATATTTTTGACATACAGGTTTTTTTATTCTAGTAACTACAGATATGATCTCCTGTATGTACTGTGTGTTAAGTGGAATATTACATTGTAGGTTCAAAAGACCAAAAGAGAGAATGATTGTTTAGACTTGAGGGTGAAGAAAGTAAAAGATGCTTGTGATTAAAAGGTAATAACTGAGAAAGTTAAACACAGAAATTGAAGGGCTTTTGTTTGATTCTAAAAAATAATAGAAAGCAAACGGGACACTCAATAGTAGTGTAAATGTGAAATGGAAAGACCATGTAAAGTTATTTTGTGCTGGGTGGAGAACTGAATAGCATCTGAACCCGATGCCTTTGGGACAAGGTGGGGAAGCAGACTGAACAGATCAGGCTATTAGTTTGGTTGGTTTGAGCTTAGTATTGGTGCTGTTAGACTAAATAAGACACAGAATGAGATGGTGTTTCTTTTTCTCTCTCCTTGGTAGCAATGGTATTTGCTAAGGCTTGTATTTACAATGGAGCTAAAGGAGAAAAAAAATTAATTTACTGAAAACCCTTGTAATTTGAGACAAAAGATGTATAAAATTGAGTGAAGTCTCTCATGTCCAGAAGATTGCATTGTAGACATGCTTTTGGATATGTGTGGACATGGTGCTAGGAAGAAAAGTCCAGCTGCTTTCACCAGCTGTTCCTGTCCACATGTTTCCTACTTCCCCAGAGCCTATTTTCATATTTTATAGCAGAGTTAGGGGAGGGCCTGAACTTTTCTGTGTTCTTTTTGCATTATATAGAGGTGAATGGTAGTGTACTCTTCCCTCCTGTAGTTAATTACAGTTAATGTCTTGAGTCATGTACACCTCAAGTGTAAGTATTAAGTTCAGGGGCTATTGTTTATTGGTAAGTACAGTGATTATCTCTATAATGTTCTTTTTTAATGCATTTTTTATATATTCTTGCCCTCAACTACTTGAGATGTTTAGTATTTGGGAAGTGGAAAATATGATTTTATTAATCAGTCTTTTATAAACCCATGTTTCAGGATTTTTTTTGTTTTGTTTTCTTGCAGTGGAAGCTTTAACATTCCCTCCTTCTTCAGGGAAATCTTTCATTATGGGAACAGATGAAGCCCTTGAAAATGAGCTGGGTCTTGGAGAACTGGCAGGCCTTACAGTAGCCAATGAGGCAGATTCACTGACTTACGATGTAAGTGGTTATTAGTGGAAATTCAAGGTTCTACTGTCTATTTGCTGAAGGCAAACACAAATTACATGTGTATAGACTCAGCAGAAAACATTTCCCTGATAAAATTATGCTGCCAGAGGATGTCACAAATTTTTACCTTACATATCTCTTCTATCCATACATAACAGCCTTAAAGCTCTCTGATAGAGATATGGCTGTGTACTTGTAACCCCAGTGATGCTGAGCAAAATTAGAAGTAACATGGCCACCATATTAAGGGAAGTTAATGGCTGGTGAGGCCATAACTGAATGCAGTTTTGGGATTCTCCACTTCAGGAGTGTTGCAGAGAAACTGGAGAGAGTCCAGTAGTATTTTCCTGATGAGGAGATGTTAAGGGAGCTACTCTTGTTCAGTTGTTAGGACACTTATGGGTGCTTGAGTAGCAAGCTAGAGGTACTGGGAAGATGCTTAGACCCCAGCTTCTCCATAGTGCCAGGTGTTAAGAGGAAACTTATGGCTTGGGAAGTTCAGGTTGGACACTGGGGGGGGGGAAAGTACTGCGTAGGAGGTGGTACTGAAGTGAATTAATGTGTTTGTTGGTGACATGGATAGTGGGATTGAGTGAGCCCTTAGCAAGTTTGCTGGTGACTCCAAGCCGTATGGTGCAGTTGACACGCTGGAGGGCAGGGATGCCATTCAGAGGGAACTTCACAGGCTGGAGAGGGGTGTCAGTGCAAACCTTGTGAAGTCTAACAAAGCTGAGTGCAAGGTCCTGCACCTGGGTCAGGGCAATCCCAGGCACAAATACAGACTGGATTGAGAGCAGCCCTGAGGAGAAGGATTTGAGAGGTGCTGGTTGACAAAAAGCTCAACATGACCCAGCAATGTGTGCTTGCAGCCCACGCTTGAGAATACTAACTTCTGTTTGTTCACTTGTTAAATGCCTTTATGAAGTCCTGTGGTCAGGAATTCAGTCATGCTTACCTCAACCTTTTTCTAGTGCTAACAATTTTAAAAAGAGTTATTTACGAATCTTCTTGCTACTGTCACTGTGCTCTTTATTGAAGAAAAATGAAAGGCTAGTTTTTCCATTTCAAATTTCACAGTATGTATAGCTGGCTTACAAATAACATGATGTGGTTTTATTTTGGAACACTTAATACTTTCTTCCAGCTGCCAAATGTGAATCAGATAGGATTAGTGGAAATTTAGTATTTTTCTTTTAAGTGGCAATTTTGAATCATATGGAGAGTGAAGCTGAAAGATCCATTTGAATTGGTCTTTAAATGTGTTTGCTCTCAAGAATTGCAGATACTTTCCTATTTTCAGTCCCTTTTGTCCCACTGACGCTGTTACTGGATTCTTTTCTTCTAAACCATGGCAGCGTCATTTAATGGCTTAAGTTTTTTGCATGTTGCTGTGGCTGTCTGTAAATTAAAGAATGGTTTTCACCTGGTAAGGGAGCTTATGAATTTATTACTTGAAAGATAATTTTTTTCATCTGGTGGGTAAGTTTTCACAGATTAAATTTTCCAGCACACTAGCCAATGCTCTCAAGTTTATCTTTTCTTTTTCCTTCTTTTACATATTGTTGTCTTAACAAATGTTCACTTTGGTTGGTTCTGGTTCTCTGCCCAGTCTTCTGGGTAGATTAAGAAGCTTCATAAGATTATAATAGGCTGAGTAGTGTACATAAGAACGACAGAATCATTTCATTTAATATTATATATTGAATTGGAGTTTTGGGACTTTGCAGTAGGTTGTTGCTTGATTTCCTCCAGCTGAACAAGACATGTATCTAACCCTACTTGCATATCATTGCTGTCTCTGGAGTTTTCAAGTTGTCTGTATAGACACAAATATTACTATTAGTGGTAAATCATATCAGGTGCTAATTTAGGGGTTGAGCACACACCACCCCCTGCAACAGCTTTTCAAGTCTCAGATTACCCCATTGTTGTATTTTAGTAGGGAGAGAGAAAATGAGGCTGGCTGCTGAGTTAGCAACCCAGCCTCTTGCAGCTTGTGAGAGACTGGTGGGAAGAGAAGTGATGGTGGTGCAGCCAGGCAGTTGGTGCATCAGGCCTGGGATCTGTTTCATCTCTGCTGCTGGCCTGCTGCTGGCTGGTGCTGCATTCCGTCTGCTTCCTGATCTCTAAACTAATAATCTTGGACTTCTTTGAAAGAACTTCTTCGAAGCAACTGGAGAATATTATACTGTCAGCACTGGCATGCACTATTAGGCCATCTGAGGTGTCTTTGTGGCTTTCACAGATGTGATGCAAGACATATGCTGCTGGTATGGGAGGTGGAGGGCAGAAAGGCTTCCCTCCATTATCTAATGGGCATTAGATGTTTATATTGCCAAATTCCTCTCCAGGTATCTGTTAATGCCCTGTATGTCTTGTACCATTTTAGCTGAGACATTCTTGGCCAATCTCCAGAAAATCTGCCAGAGCTGCTGACTTTGCACTCCTGCTTCATCCTCACACCAGCTCAGGCATTTGTTCTCCCATTGAGCCATCTCAGCTTGGTAAACTGGCAAAGCAATTGATTTGTCTTCCTGAGCAAGACAGTGCATAATTACTAAGAAATATGATAAGGCTAAATGTGCTGTTTGTTATGACTCCTTTCTTATTGTTTAAAATTGTTAGAATCTCTTAATTGAATTATGTTTTTATTATTTAAATATGAAAGTAACAGAATTTAAGAAAAGGCACTTGTGTTCTTAACCAACATCACCCTGGTCCCATATACCAGAATAAAATGTAGAGTGCTGAAGTGGCTCAAAACAGTTGTCTTTTACTTGCAGTTAATGATACAAAATTATTTGGGATTATCTGTGGCTTTCAACATAATGAAATCATCAATATTTGCATTACAGTTGTTTGTTTTCCTGGTTTTCCATGACCATTATCAGAGTGATTACTACAGCAGTGTTGACTGTTAGAGTGTTAAAACTCTGTTCAGCATTTCAAGTCAACATTTGTTCAGAGGAGCAATGTTGAAATAACTATTTTTTTTTTTTAATGGTCTTTCTTTTTGGATCTACTAGAATGCATTTATTGCCAAATAATTGTGTGTGTATATATGATAACTTACTGCTTTCCAGTTATAGTGTGTAGCCAAAAGTCTGGGGTTTTTTTCTGGCAAGCGTTACTCGTCTTGCATGATTACAGAGCTTGTGTTGCCTTGGGTGTGTAACTTAGGTTGTGTTCCTTTCTGGGCTGCTACATCCTCCTCTGTTTCTCTTAGATCTTTATTTCAGAGATGCCATGTCAGTGGTACTTTGGATATTCAGGGACCACAGCTTGGTTGAGTCAGGCCCAATGTTAACGAATGAGCCAGTATGTATATATAGACAAATTTCAGATGCCAGACTGAGTTCACAGTAGTATCTGTCAGAAAGGTACTTCTCAGCTTTTAAATTGTGTAACTTCATAGGCATGTGGAGTATTTCAGATTTGCACAGAATTTATTGCTATGGACTTGACATTACTTGTTGCCTTTGTGGAATACGTCTATGTTTGTTCTCATTTTGAATTGCCTGATCAGTGTTACAAATGAACCATTGCTCAAGAGCCGGTTGTTACAAAAAGTGGGTGAAGTAATTTGACATCTTCTGAAAATGCCAAACTGAATTTCTCATTTCTTCCTTTCCTTGTGCCTTCCAGATTAATTACAAGTTTGGCATATTCTTTTTTCTATTAGATAGCAAACAATAAGGATGCACTGAGAAAGACTTGGAACCCCAAATTCACATTAAGAAGTCACTTTGATGGAATAAGAGGTCTCGCTTTTCATCCAGTTGAACCAGTCTTAATAACAGCTTCAGAGGACCATACATTAAAAATGTGGAATTTACAAAAAACAGCCCCAGCAAAAAAGTAAGATTGTTTTTACTGTGTTTCAAAAAACATTTTCATTTATGAAGAATTAAAAATATTGTAGATTCTACTTCACTGGATGGCTCTTGGAGTTAATGGAAATTGTTCCTTGACTATAAGGAGTAGGAAAACAAGCTCTTAGCGAGTATTGAGACTTTTAAAGAGTGCCAGAAGAAATCCATGCATATTTGTGAATGTGTTTTGTTTGTAAAAATGAAAAGCATTCACTTTTTTAATTATTTTCCTTGTTGTTTCCATGGAAAATTAATTTACTAATGAAAATATTTGGATGTGGCCTGTTAGTGTGCTTGCATGTGTATATAAATATATAAAAATGCATTTTTATATATATGCATGTATATGTATATACATATATATGCATATACATGTATACAACTGTCAACTTTGAGATACTGCTAGGTTCTTTTGTACACTGTCTCTTGTGTGTTGCTGGGGATTTTCAGAAATGAGAGCAAATTTGCAGCAGCTCTAATACAGTAAGGGAGTACATCATACCTTTTAGGAGGACTGGGCAAAGCATGTGGGCTTCCCCCCTCTTGACATACCTACCTATTGGTTTGATTGGTGTTGTGGTTTAAACCCAGCCGCGCAGCTTGTTCACTCACTCAACCCTCCGTTTCTTGCCCTCCCCCTGCTCCCAGAGGGATGGGGAAGAGAATCAAAAGAATCCAACTCCCACAGGTTGAGATAAGAACAGTTTAGTAACTAAGGTATAACACAAATCACTGCTGCTACCACCAATAATAATAATGATAAAGGAAATAACAAAGGAAGAGAATACAACACCTCACCAACCACCAACAGATAGCTCACCCCACCCTGCCTTACTGAGCAGCGACTGATACCTCCTCCAACCCCACAGAGAACTAGCCCTTCCTGGTAACTCAGTTACATCCTGGGCATGACGTGCTGTGGTATGGAATAACTCTTTGTCTAGTTTGGGTCAGGTGTCCTGTCTCTGCTTCCTCCCGGTCCCCTCCTCCCTGGCAGAGCATGAGACTCACAAAGTCCGGTCAGAGTAAACATCATGAGTATTATCAGCTCTGTTCCCAGGCTGAGTCAAAACACAGTGCTGCACCAGCTACTAAGAAGAAGAAAAATTGACTGCTACTGCTAAGCCCAGGACAATTGGTCTTGAGAGTTTGTGGACTCTCTATCTTGAAGGTCTTTAAACAAAAAACCAACCAAACATATCTATATCTATATCTATATCTATATCTATATCTATATCTATATCTCATCTATATTTATAATATTTTGAAAGAATATTTTGAAAGAATGTAAAGAATTCTTAGACATATGAAGAATCATGTTGGGAGAGGAAGTTGTGAGAGAAACACTTCAACATAACAGTGATTTTAAGAACTTAGCTGTTATGGCATTTTTTTGTAATGCATTGTGTCAGATCATATACATGTTAACACTTTCTTGTACTTCATTTAGGAGTGCATCTCTTGATGTAGAGCCAATATATACCTTCAGAGCACATAAGTGAGTATTTCCGCAGAAACCTTGTCACATTTTGAGAAATACATGATTTTTAAACACAGATTTATTTTATCTAATTCCCACCTTGTCAACTGGTGATTTTATGTTGAGCTTTTAGTTCCCATGTTGCTTAAAATATCTGCAGATGTTCATCTCCTTCTTGCATAATTATTTATATCTGAAGCTAGGTACACCACAGTTTTAAAAAGAAAAGCCTACAAATTATACAGTTCAAGTTTGATTAGGTGTTTTTTTTGTCAGATATGTGCGTTTGTAGAATGAAGGTGTTTGCAGTGAATCTATTGAACTCATTTCATGAAGGAGCCTTAGATCTTTAAAAAAGGGGAAAAAAACTGTTTACACAAAATAACACAGCCTGTATTTGAAAGTGTGATACTTATCATATTTCATGTGCACAATGATTAAATTGTCCTAGTTGTAGATATGTTGTCAAATATCACAAAGTTTTTTTGTGGAAAGTGTTGTAGCATATGATCTAACTGTGCAGAATTTTTATTGCAGTCCATGCAGCAAGTGAATTGTATCTAAGAGGGAAATTTTAAAAGTTTGTTGACATTGCTTTACACATAATGAAAACATTAATAGTCAATGTTTCTTTTGCGGGGCTTTCTTCCAGTGGACCAGTGCTCTGTGTGGTGATGAGCAGTAATGGAGAACAGTGTTATAGTGGGGGAACAGATGGCCTCATCCATGGCTGGAATACAACTAACCCAAACATTGACCCCTATGACTCTTATGGTACGTTGCTGTCACACACACCAATGAAATGATACATTTAGTGGCATTAATGTTACGTGGCTAAAACAGTATAACTTGTAAGTAACACTTCTTTGAAAATTTAATGTTGGTTTCAATTACTTTAAGTAAATTCTTTTGGTTTAATACTGATGCTGGGTTGAAAAAGAACAGGACTAAACCTGTTACTTGGCAGAACAGCAAATGTGTATTTTACTGTTCACTCCTTGTAGCTTCAGATGTAGTTGGCCTTAAAGCTGGCTTTTGGAAAAAAGAAACTGATGTACCATTAATGTTTGTTTGAACGTGAAGTTTAAACTCCAAGAATGCTTTGCCAAGATTGATACTGTCCCTTCTGCTGAAACATTGGTTTGTTCCATTAGTTTTAAATTGGATAAGTGATTGCCATGTATGATGATGAAATTCATAACTGAGAGTTCTGTATTGTTATGATAATGACTTCTGTATTGATATTGGTCTTGGGGTTTTTGTTTTCTTCTGTTTTGTTTTTATAGTTGGCTTTTTAAGGTTGATCCATGAACAATAACAAGGTACAACTATTGATTTAATTGAGATCTTGTTTTGAAATGTTTTTTTCACAGATCCTTCTGTTTTAAGAGGTGCTTTTGTAGGCCATACAGATGCGGTGTGGGGTCTCGTTTACAGTGGAGCACACCAGCGTCTGCTGTCCTGTTCAGCAGACGGCACTATACGTCTATGGAAAGCTACAGAAATTGCTCCAGCTCTCAATGTATTTAATGATAATCAAGGTACAGAAAACTGCCCTACCTTGAAGTTCATGAGCATCACTGTGCAGACTGCCATAGTTTTTTGCTACAGAATAGAAATTCTTCTGCTTGTTTTGCTGTATTTTATATCCTTATGATTGTTTTTGGGGAAGAGTAAATTTGAGTCCCTTCTTTGACACCAGTGGAATGGATACCTACATGCAGTGGAACGGTCATATACATCTAAAAGGCAATTGCGATGATCTGCTGATGTTAGTAGAATCATGGAGTATATTATATTAACTCTGTAGGTCTGATTCAAACTGAGTTTCCCTTAAGCTCTTGCTTTTGATTTGTTCAGAATAAAAAGCCCTCTCTTCCCCCAGAAGTTTGGAGTAGCCAGTGCTTCAGCTCTGACCACTGTCATTGTACATTCCAGATTCCTTTCTTGTGCATCTAACAGAGGGATTTCAGTTGAATTTGTGTTTGTGCTTTAGCTGAATTGCAATAACCTAGTCGTCTAAAACACTGCTAGTTGAAAAAACTTAGTCCTTTGGATTTAGTTACTGAAATGTCATGCACAAATCAAAATCTTATTGTTTAGAGCCTTTTTTCTTGAAGTCACTGTCTGGAATAAGTGTTCTAGAATGAGCCTGTTGACATTGCCACGCTCTCTTAGAGCTGATGGTCCTAAAGGCAACCCATGAATGGAGTCAGTTTCTTGGCCCTTCAGAACAATTTTGATCAAAATAAACTTTGGCATAACTGAACTATGTTACTGAATTATGGTGAAAACCTGGTGAGATGTGCCATTACATGTGCCATGTGTTGAAATAGACTAAGCAAAATAGAAATGTTTCATGCATTTTAGTTATTGCAGAACTGTGTTTCCAAAGGTTTGCAGGGTCTGTGAAAAACACGGCTGGTTTGCTGCTAATTGTCTCCCTGTCTACTTTGAAAACTCACTGGTAGTCGGTTTTGTCTGTTTGTTTTGGGTTTCTGTTTATTTGTTTCTTTTTTATTTGTTTAATTATTTAAACAAATTGAATTGCAACAATAATTATTTGTTAAATTAAGGGGGCAGGGGAAGCAGTCTTGCCCGTCATTCAACTGGAATGAAACCCTATTGTTGAAATTCAGGGATCCTCCTTTGAAACTGAGCTTTCCTATGGCTTATTGAGAACTTTGAAACTCTAAAAAAGCTAGCAGTTGTCACTTAAATCCTTTAGATTAACCACTGTAGGCTTACGAGGAAGTTGCAGGTAAGCAGGCATGGCAGTGGTAGAAGAGGTGACTGCAAAATACGCATATTTTCTTCTCATCTTACACAAATCTTTTGGGCTGTTTCTGAAGTACTGTAGATATGTACCACCATTGCTGAGCAACATTGCTGAGGCTGTGTACAAGAAAGATGTTTCTCCCATGAATCTTAGGCTTAGAGAGAGGTGATAATATTCTTTTGTTACCTGGATCTGTGGACATTAACTTGCTTAACTTTCAGTGTCTCTTTCTCCACCTCTTCCTCCTCTTCTTCCAGGCATTTGTTGCAGCCACTGTTCTTTCACATGGCAGGTGGTGAACAGGACAGGCAAGGAGAAAAATTCTAAATGATATTTCCTATACCCAAGCTCTGCTGATTTGGCCTTCTGTCCTGTAGCGTTCAGATAGCTAGAGTGTAAAGAGATTGGATGTATGCCATAACAGGCAGGATGGATGAGGCTTTATAATATGAGTTTATTTTGTATTTATGTAGCTTTCGATGCTGGCAGTATTAGTTTATAAACTTTGCACCTGGAAAGCTTTGGTTAACATTAATGTTAATCATCTGTCTTGCCTGTAGTTTTACCACTTCAGTTTCATACCCTTTTACTTGATGCAATGGAGCTGTGTTTGAGAATTGCCCTTACAGTTAAAGGAAGGAAAAGGAGGCAGGGAGTTCTTACTTTCTTAGTTTCAAAATAGCTTTTTGTCCAGCAGCAGTTCCAGATACAGCATCTTAGTTAAAAACGTTGTTGATATACGTGTCAGAGAAATAGGATTACAATAGTGATTATAGTGGGCAGTCTATTTAGATTGGCATAATGTAGATTTTAAAATGCAACATTTCTTCTCATAGATATTTGATACAGACCTTTTGATATTAAAGTGCTTACTGGGTGGGTTTGTTTTGTTTGTTTGTTTTGCTGGGCTTTTTTTGTTGTTTTTTCTACACCAAGTAAATATTATGAAAAGATTCTCTACATTTTTTTCCAGAAATGGGAATCCCTTCCTCAGTAGATCTTGTGAGCAGTGACCCAAGTCTCATGGTAGCATCATTTAACAGTGGACACACTTGCATTTTTAACATGGAGACACGGCAACGAATTCTTACCCTGGAGTCCTGTATGGATACTAGTATGTATTGAATTAAAACCAATCCCCCAAAAAATTGCTTGTTTAAGGTTGATACTATTGGTAGTATTTTTGGTGTTACCAAATAAATAGTCAGTGTTGTGGTAAATTATAACATGAATTATGTTACAGGCTGTATTTGAGATGTAACAGTAAATTACTACTACTACTACTACAACAGACCTTGTGGGTATCTCAGAAGAGTGAACATACTTTTGAAAGAAGGTAGAAGAAACAAACCCACACTATCTGAATTCCTCTTCCAGGAACAGTAACACAAGGAAAAGTACAGGTCTCTGATACAGCCCAGTGATCTTAGCAGCTTCAAGATTTCCATTCTCTCTTTAGTCCAGAATTGCAAGATAGAAGTAATATCAGGAAAATCTAAAGCTGAATTTATTAAAAATGTGAAAGTGTGTGCATGTATTCTTTTTTATTTTTCCTCAGATGTATCCCTGTTTTGAACTATATATACACTTTTAGCTCATTTGCAGTTGGGCTTTAGTTGAAGTTTTCACTGTATGAGAAAAGTGGAAGACTATTCACCTGTATAATGCTTTTGATCAGGGCAGAGGCCAGTATCAAGTTTTACAGGAAACTGGCATTATGATAGAGACTAGAATGAGCTAAAACATAAAGTTTCATATCCAGGCCAGAATGGTAACCTGGTAACAATAAAAGATTTCAGTCTTTTTTAAAATTTTGATAGTTCTTCCATCTAAAAGTTTTATGTCACTCAGTTCTACTATTAAATCATTTTTTTTAAAGGGAGTAAGCCCTTCTTGTTGGCTTTGCTTGTCTGTTTTAAAATAGTTAAATGACTCTCATTTTGTGAAAGGGAATGGAAAGTGCCATCTCCCTTTGTTATATAACTCCTTACTCTATAGGATTTCTTGAGGTTTTTTTAACCCATATCTTTGTCCCTGTCTGAAAGAACAGTCCTAGATCAGTTATCTCTATTCAGTGGAAGGAAGTTACTTTTGTTCTTCCCCATTCCTACTCCACTGTATATAAGCTTCACTGTGCTTGGCATGTTAAAACTGTGAGGATAGCAGCTTGTAATGCAGTCGCATTTCCTCTTAGTAATTTTAGGTGGGTTTCATAATATGAATGTGGTTTTTCCTTAATTTACACCTTAAGTGTCCTGTGAATGCTAACACTACTTGACAGTTCAGATTTTTGTAGAGGGATGCAAATTTAAGTCTTTACTACCTTACCAGCAAGTGATTGTATAGTAGTATTTTGTTTATTTTAGTAAGAATTTAAATTAGACAATATGAGTGTTCTTTGGCAGCAGTTTGACTAAATATAGTCAACTCCTACATGAAGGAAGATAATCAGATTTTGATGTTCTGTGATGTGGCTATTTGTGGTTTTGTGGTAATCTGTGCATCGTAAGACCATTCTTGCACTACTCTGCATCACAGCGATGCATAGATTTCTAATCAGAAAACTCCTGTAATTTCTGTGTGGCATGTGTGTGTGTATATATGATATTTCAGGATTCTTGAAGGCTAGCAAAAATTGCGCTCATATGAATAGTCTAGCATCCTTTTCTTCGATAAGAATTTTAATCCATGTGTATCAGATAATAGTAGGTGGGTTTTCATTTGTGAGAATGAGGGCAGGGGATCTTGTTTGCTTGGAAACATACTGCCTGCAGTGTTAATTTTATTTTATTGGCTGTGTGTTATGAAAAAGTTGGGCTTGACAAGAGGAATGTGGAGGTAGGGAAGTGCACACAAGGTATTTTTACTCAGGTTTTGGCTTCATGTTCTTGCCTGGTGCTGCCATCTAACACCATGGCCAAAAGTTGGACCTTACTTGTTTGTATTTAGACTCATAGATATGGTTTATGTATGCCTCTGTATGTGTGTAATTTGGAAAGTGTTTTAGAGTAAACCACATTACAGAAGGTGCTAGATGACAGTTTCCATTACATAATGGTAAGAATTATTTTGCAAATAAGTTTGATTGAATAATTACTTCTTAGTAGCAATCTTTCAAAGAACTTAGCAATTTACATGTATTGGGATGTGTGGGTTTTTTCTTAGCAGTCAGTTCCTCCTGTCAGATAAACAGAGTCATCAGCCATCCAACTCTTCCAATTAGTATCACCGCCCATGAAGACAGACACATCAAATTCTACGACAACAATACAGGTATGCTCTCTTCAACAGGCCCTAGTCATAGTGGCTGCATAACATAAAATGTAAACAGAATTTCATTATGATTAATATTATTTACATAATTGCTGAGGGATATTAAGAATTCACTAGTCGCAATTCACTCACGAGCCCAAAGATTGGCAGCCTACTTCAAACTTTACTGGCATAGCGATAAGGAATCTGTGTCATTCTCTGTTTTTTTAAAATGCCTTCTATGTGGGGGTTACCAGTTTTTAACATCAGTGGCAGCTTTTTCAAAATCTTAATGATTTATGTTCATGTTTATTTTGTAGTGTTCTCTGTGTTATTTTGATCTGAGGGCAGGAAGCTCTGGCACTCATTTAGGGCTTCCAAGAACTCTGCCTGCTACCTTGGAGGTAGAGGTTCCCTTGCAGGCATCATTCTCACTTTGATCCACTGTGTTTCTTCAGTTCTCTCACTTCTGCAGACACAGCTGGACAGCTTATAACAGGCTTTTGCTTTTTAGTGAGAGTCACGCTGAGATGTCTAGTTATAAATTTCTTGGGGTTTAAAAGACCCTTTGGTAGGAATGGTATAATCAATCAGGTATCAAATCATAATCTTTAGTTTGTGACAGATTGCACTATCTTAAATTTAGATCTTTCAATAATCTTGTTGATTTTAAGTTTGTATTTTAAAATAAGAAGGAACCAATAAAAGCTGAGAAAAAAGCTGAAATAGCTGATTTGTTTGATGATGTATTTTTGGAAAAAAACAGTAGAGGAAATGGGTGCTCTGGTTTTTTTTTTTTTTTTTTCCTGTTTAAGTATCTCCTGCAATGAAACCCCCACATTTGACCCATGATTTAATATTTTTAACATGAACTCATTACTGTAATTGTAATAAGTTGTGATAGAACATTCATTATCAGTTGACTAAATTTTCCTATATTCTTATATCTATTGCTTATTAGTACACTCAGCCCCTGCCCTCCTTCCCAGTCAAGATCTTACTCTTGAATTCTTTTAATTTATTTAAGAGGCAAATATTTAACATGCACAGTGATTGCAGCTTCATGGTGGTTTTGCAGACATATAACAAAGATCTAACAGAACTAGTGATATTGGTACTGTGGCTCTCCTGGGCCTGTAAATAATTAAAAGAAGACTTATTGCATAATTTTAATGATTCAGTAATGGGACATGATCTTGTATTTATAATATGAGCTGTGTTAGGTTTTAAACAGTGAATACAGATAACAAAGTGGATTGCAGAAAATAACCTAAAATAACCAAAATAATTCTTTTTTATTTTATTTTTTTCTTTTTTCTCCAAAGGAAAACTGATCCACTCCATGGTAGCTCACTTAGATGCAGTTACAAGTTTAGCTGTTGATCCTAATGGCTTGTATTTGATGTCTGGCAGTAAGTACATTCGGATTTCATTTTCTTTTTCTCATAACATTGGCAGACATGACAATTATAATGAAAACTGTTTACCCTTTCTTTAGGTCATGACTGTTCGATTCGCTTGTGGAATCTTGAAAGCAAGACGTGCATCCAGGAGTTTACTGCTCATCGTAAAAAGTTTGATGAGTCCATTCATGATGTGGCATTCCACCCCTCCAAATGTTATATTGCCAGTGCAGGAGCAGATGCCCTGGCTAAAGTGTTTGTATGACAGAGTGCTTCCCTTTCAACTCTAGCTTTGTATATATTTAACCAGCTGCGTAAAAGAGAAGAGGAGGGCGTGAGTCTTCTTACCCTGCCCTGTAATTCAGAGAATGTTTGTAAGTGTTTAGTTTTGCAGGGTGCTGTTTTCTAAATTGAAGTTTGTTCCGGTTTCTGTGAGCTCAGCTGGTGCTGAGAGCTTGGAAACTCTCAGTTTCAACTAGTTAAAAATCAAAAGAAATGCTTTTATTTCAGAGGGTGTGAATTTTCGTCCAGGCAGGCCTTGGGTGAAATTAGGTCTATGTATTATCTTATTAATAAAATGGAGTACTGGAAAAAGGGGTCTAATTGCATCAGGGAGTAGGAAAAGAGGGAAACTTCCTAGGATGCTGCTCATTGAGGAATCTTAATGTACTCAAATCACCTGCAAAAAGTGTCATTTCACATGCTCATTTCTGTGTCATGTGAGAGGCACTTTGTCATCCCTTTGGTATTAATAAAGTAGATCTTGTTCAGACACCAGTAATGGATAGTTAATCTCAGCCACGTGGCTGCTAGCCTAAGATAAATGCAGTTAAAGGAAAGCAAATTACTAACATAAATTAAAATGAAGTAAAGTTTCTGTTGCATCTTCTGTGTTATACAGGAATTACTTAGTTTGCAAAAAAAAGTATATAATTTTTTTTAAAAACTGTATTAGCATGTGGCTAGAAGCTGAGCCTTTAGTCTATTCCCAATTAACAACAGACTGAAGCAGTCTGTATATACTGTAGTAGCAGATTTAACTTATTCAGATTTATAATGCTGTTTATTCTTGGAGATCTGGCACAAGGAATTATCACAAAGCTTTCTGAAGAAGCTGTCCTACAACTTAACTGTCAAAAACATTCATCTCTTTCTGTTCCTCTTAAAAAAGGGTATCATTCTGGGCATTAAGGGTAACAGTGAAATACTTCTTTTGAAGATTAAGCCTATACCTGATGCTTTGTATGAGTCCTACTAGTGCAGTAGGTGGGAACTATACAAAGTTCCATCAAGTTGAGATATTTTGCTGCTTCTAGGAGTATTTCCCAGCTTCACCATTTCTGCAACTTTTTAACTTGTCTGCTTCACTAGGTGTATCATGCTATTGATTAAGTTATCTGTGTCCCATCTTAGCGGGTGTGTGGGGGAGGTGACCTTTTACAATACCCTGCGTGGTTCACAGGAGAAACCACAGGCACTCCAGAGGTTGAAAATGAAAGAACTCATTTTATTGTAAAACTTCCCTAAACTATGTCAGGAGGAACAAAGGTCTTGGCAAGTTCGTATTCTTATAAAAGAGCCAAAGTAGAGGGAGAAAGGAGAAAGGAAAGGAGGGGACAAAACTGAGAGATAGGTTCACCACCCCATAGATCTAGTGACATCTTAGCGATTTGAAGTGCTTTTAGTCAATGAGTCAGCTGAAGTCCAGGGTAGAGGAGCACACCACACCACTGAAGAATGATTGCCTTTTTATAGGATCAGGTTCCTTGGAATCCTCCCACAGATTCATCTGCATGCTTGCCCGTGAGTTGTGTGCTATTCTGGAAAGTTTCTGGTGGTGGTAGGGGTATGTGATAAGCCCCCAGATACACTTAAGTTTTCGCTTTGACAAGTGCAGGCTCAGTGCCTTGTAGCAGTGTCTCCAGGCTGCTTGTTGCCTAAGCAGTTCATATCCACAGCCTTAGGGCAGCCAACACAGGAAAATACCCCTGCCTTCGTGGAGCGTGACTTTGTCCTGCCTCCCTGACAGTTTGCTCTATCACAAGATGCCAAGAATGAGGTGAGGTTTTGCATATGTTCTGCATGAATGCCAGGGAGGAAGGTTTTGTCCCTAAAAATCATTATCAGTTTCCTCATAATAAGCAAAATGGGTGTTAGGTAATCCCAGAGAAAAAGTTTCTCCAGAGCGTTCAGTTGTTTCCTCCTTGTCCTTGGCCTAAAGATGGTCAGCCCTCAATTGAATATACGTGTAGTCCTTGAATTTCCAAACTGGAGGAAGAACATGAGGCCTGTCTATTTGTTAGTTATGAGTCAGATTGAGAGACATAATGATTGGTGTTACAAAAAATCTCACACCCTGCTCAGAGGAGGTTGAAAGAGTTACACAGGTACTTTGGTTGGTCCTACTCCATATTCCTACAAATCCCACACTATGTGGGGGAATCCTCTCATTGAGATTCCTATGTACACAAGACAAATCACACAAAGTAGTGATTGCAGCAAACCTATATACATACTGTAAAGTAGTTTTTAAACTAAGAACTATACAATCAATTGATAAGATCCTAACAGAAACATGGATGCTTGAAGTGGACTTTGTAATTCAGTAGATTTTTCTACCTGCAATAGAAAACAAAGCAGAACTGGGTCCTTTCAGAACCAGGGGAACTAGTCCAACTGGTGGCATGCCCACCAGTACTGTTTGGCCTGGATAGTATGAGGGGTTCTTAGGATCATCTGGTTCTGTGTTATTGGGAAGGAAGTGGGGAGCCTTATGGCAAAGTGCTGTAAATCGTGGGCATGCCACTTACTCACTTTTGTCACTGCGTCCCAGAGTCAAACAGACCACCCTGGGGCTTGGCATCTTAGTCTCCAGAAAACCTAAAGTCCCAAAGTGTATTGCAGTTCTTTTTACTTTGCTCCTGTATTGTAGATACAGCAGTGAGGGGGCCAGTGTTTGCATTCAGGCAGCAATAGTCAATGGTCAGTTGCCATTTTCCATTTGATTTATGAATTGGCCATATGGGAGAATTGTAAAGTGAGTGGGTTTGGATGACATGACTGGGGGGATCCCCTCTCTTGGACCCAGTGGTAAGTGGTGCAGCTTTATGTTTACAGTCTTGGATGAGGGAAGTTCGGGAGCGTATTGCAAAAACAAATCTCCCATTTGTTCCCCTTAGATTCCATCCGAGCTTTTCCTTTTAATAGATCTAGCCTCAGTATACTGGTGGGGAACATGCCCAGTATCAGGATAGTCTCTGGAGGAGTGGAGTCATCAAGTAACTAACATTTTATCCAAGCTGTGGATTGGTGTTTAGAGTATCCTAACACATCAGAAACTTGTATTTGTTTTTTGTCACAGTACCACTCTGCTTTGCTGTCTCAGCATTTAAAACTGACATTGGACTCCCATATCTGCTACAAAGGCCACAGCATGAAGTTTTAAAGAATTGGCTAGTCTTCTAATCAGAGGAGTCATAAGAATTAGCCATAAGCAACGCGGGGAAGGTTGCTGAGGTATAAGCAGTCTGTCATGTGTTAACTGAAGGCAAACTTCTGTTTACTTTCACTAACTGACTCAGACCAGGGGTAGGTGTGGATATGGGGTTTCCCTGTTCTATGGATCTAGTTCTTCTCCCCAGTATGCCACTCACAGGGCCAGGGACCATGCTTTCCTAATATCATCTACTGTTAGAAATACCCACAGGCCACAGTATCCCTGAGCTACTGCTTCTTCTGAGAGCTTTATCCTATCCCCTCCAATCCCCCTCCATAGATACTTTGTTTCAGTTTACCTGCCTGCTATGTTTTTCCTGTAACTTAGCCAATTCAGTGGCACTGCAAGGTTTTGCCTTTATGGTGACAGTGGGCTTGGCCCCCTTGCTCATCATCAGAAACTATTTCAGTTTTAATGAGTGGTTTAAGTTTAGGGTTGGAAAGTAACTCACTCCTGGCTTCTTTTAGACCTTTCCAGAGGTATGAGACATGACTTCCCTGATTGAGGAGATTGGCCTGCATAGCAAGCAGTCAATTCTGATAGAGTCTCATTAGGTTCTTTTTCAATTTGCTTAACATTATGCTTATCTTTCTGGGTAGCTATTAGGGCTGCCCCTAAAATAGCACAAATCACATCTTTTCCCTTTCCAGGTTTTGTTCGATTTTCTTTTGCCAAGTCCTTTATTCTTCCTGTCACAGTTGCCAGGAACTGCCAGTGTTCCTCAGCTGTGCTTACCTTTCTCAGGGTCAAGCAAGCCTTATAACTCTTCAACAAATCCAGTAATGGGGAGCAGTTGACGTCAGGCATTTCCTGGGTTGCCATGACCCTCAGCTGGAGATTTTGGCCTGAACCAAAAATCAGTTCTTCTTTATCTGACACTGACCGTTATCCCCTTAAAAAAAACAACCTCTGAACTGCTTCTCACAGACTATCCTGCTGACTATGCCAATGTTAATGTCCTGTCCTGCTCTGCAGGTGTGGGGGGGAGGTGATTTACAATACTCTGTGCGGTTCACAGAGCCATCTCACAGCCTGAAGAATGAATGCTTCTTGTAATTACTCAGTAGATGTGATTTATGTATTCAGAGCTTCTCTGTTGATTTGAATGACAACTTCTAATGCAATCTTTTAGTCTTTTATCCCTTCTTAAAGGAAGGTGAGTGGATTCTTTTCTGTGTCATCATCAGAGTCACTGTTGCTCATAAGAATGAAGTTGGTGTTTTCCTAATTGGAGTGGAAGGCAGAATTTCTGCTGCAGATGATTTCTGATGCTGATGTGAGTAGGAAAGAACCCAGTGCAAGTCTTCCGCATACCAGCCTAAGGTTAAGACTAGAAACTGATGAATAAATCTTTACCTTTAAACTGACACTTTTTAAAAAGGAATCATTCTATCATTGAAAGATGTCAACATATAGTTTGACTGTGTTGTTTTCTGAGTGGCATTTGGGAATGGGACCACATTCTAAGCTGATCTCAGAGTAAAAATCAACTGTATTATTTAGAATAAAAAGGTGACCTGTGCTGTTTGAGCCTGCAGCACATTATATTTACTGCTAAAATATCCTGGATTACCTTTTATTGCTCAGAATATTCAGATATGTCCCTTCATGATATTGATATGCAATATATTTCCATAGATGAGATTAGAACTTTTACCATGAAACAGATGACTACAATAGCAATTCAGATTATTTAGTTTTTATAAAGTGTTTTGGTTATGATGGAAAGGGGAAACTTGACTGCAAAACTGAGCATTCAGATTTGAGAGTTCTGTGTACTTGACTCATATTCTTTCAGTGTCATTATTTTATTTCTTTTTGGAGAGGAAATTACAAAGATTTATTTGAAAAATTCTAAAAATTATGTATATTATATATGTGTATATATATTGTAAACATGTATTAAATGTGTCTAGTAAGGGAAGACTCCATGGGTGCATTTTAATGTTTTGGTATTAAGAGTTCTCTTGAGTTTGTGTATACAGAGGATAATGGTGTGAGTATGAAATGAATGTTGTGCTTTTGCTTACACAATATGGTATGTAGTTAACAGTTGTTTAAATTGCTGTACATAAAACTAATAGGCCAGCATGCTTGTTTTTGAAGACTGTCATTCTGATTACAATTGGAATGTAAGAAGTGGCTGTTCAAATGTGAATTGAATGATGTTTTCTTCTCACTATTGAGCCCTTGCTCAACCTGAAAAGTGATTTTTTTTTGTTTTGTTTTTTAACAGCTGGCATTAGCTAGGGGATGAGGTGCCTTTAAAAAAAAATAACAAAACAAATGTAGCCTTACAAAGAGGTTGTGGAGTATATATATTTTTGTGCTGGTCTTCATAATTGATGTCAATGTCTTTTTACTGTACTTGCTCTCACATACTTGTAGGACTGCAGGGTACTGTGCATGAGCCTGTCAGATCTTCTGAACATCATCATAGGACTTAGGGATCAAAAAATTACTTAGGTTATCTGGTCCATCTGCTTGCTAAAGCAGGGTTGTAAACTTGTGCATTTTAACACTGTCTTAGCCAGTGAGGTTTTATATGTGTTCTAAACAATTAGGCTTCCTTTCAAGGATTGTTTGCATCTCATTGATAGGAGTATTTACATGATGTTTAGTAGTTCTTTTTTGTAACCTCATGGCAGTATTCCAAGCCATGTTTTGTGCCATTTTACATATTCCTTATTGTCTTTGTAATTTGGAACTTGCATGCATGCACTGGTTCTAGCTGTGTATTTCCATTGCTTTCCACTTTCTTTGAGCAATTTTTTTAGTCTGTTCTTTTTACACAACTTTTTCTTATTTTCAGCTTTTTAGTTAAATTCTCCGTATCTTGGTGCCCACACCACCATTCCATCTGCATGGTTTGTTGGACTTGGCATAAAGGTCACCTGTTAAGTGTGGGTTTTGTTTGGGTTTTTTTTTCCTCTCTAACATGATGGTTTTGTGTAGGAATACCAGACTTTTGATGTTCTAACTAGTGTCTCACAAACCCAGATTGTATTTCTTTATTTCTGACAACTGTTTTAAACAACTTTGAGCCATTGTTGCTTCTCAAGTTTCTTCTTTACTTCCACTATGTCGTTATGATTCTTTAGAAGCTAGGTACTTCATTCCTCTTTCATTATTATCCTGGAGCTTTGAAGGCACTAAATTATTTCCTTTTTTTGCTTTTATGTGCAGTTCTTTCTGGTTCAATGTAATTGGTAACTTTCATGAATGTGATGCATACAGCTGTTGAAGATGTAAACTAACCTGGACCTAAGGCTTATTCTTGCAAAAAAAGCATTTTTATGCAACATCAGTATATGGCATTTTACCATTACTATTTTCCCCTTATCTAATTTGCATGGTACATTTTTTTAATGGTTAACTCCTGTCATTTTTTGTGTTTGGTCTATGCTACTTATTTTGGTTTTGCTAAGAAATTTAATGGGATAATTTTCAGTCCTTCTGTATGTTGAAAACTGGTCTGCTAGTTTTAAATACTCTTTATTTCTAATTTATTTCACTGTGCTGTTTGCTTTCACATATTTGATTCAGTTACCAAAATGCTTACACAAAATGATTTGGCGTGAAAGAAGCTCTAGATATAATTATATTGTGGAAAATGTTTTCTTCACTCTTAACAAGTCCTAGTTTCTGCATTTATTTTTATGCCTCAAAGAGAAAACTTTTGACATGCCACATAACAGATTTTATTACTTCTAAGAAAATCACCTGATGAGTGTTTTGGGATCTCATTCATTTTTATTTTAATAAAATACATTCTTTAGCTAGAAGCCTGTGTGTCACATACTGTAGGCTGTTTTCAAGGCTGTATAGTTTTGAGTAATGCTACATTAAAGCAGTCCCATATGTAATGTCTTTGACTTGTTGTGGGATGTTTACTATACAGCTTTGTGATTAGATCAGACAACTCCATTTTGCAGTTGTGAATTTAAAGTAGCCAGAAACTTGTCCTTTTGAATAAATGTGTAGGAGATAAAGATCTTAGTTCCACCACCTTTTTCAGTACATCTGTTTGATCACAGATGTGTCCCCTTTCTCAACCCCCTTCCTCGTGTTTTAACAATGTAATTTTGGGAGCAGCAGTTTCCATAAACTGATGTGGAAAGTTTATCCCAAAATAAAAAAATGAAAAAGTGGGCATAACCATCAGATAAGCAAGTTTGTTGTTTGTTGGGTTTTGGGGTTGGGTTTGTTTTGTTTTTTTTTCCAATTCCTTTCAAGACGTGTATTTGGAAGCCTTCGCGGTCTGTGGTTTGTCACGTCTTTGCAGACTGTCATAGGAAGCCTAATTGACACGTGTGTGAAGTACCCAGTAAACCCGGTAAATTGAGTTAAGGAAGAAAATGCAGCCATTTTGGTTGTCCCTCTGCTTGTACAAGAGACTGTAGTCGTGTTTTCCTTGAAGTCCTCTTTCCTGAAGCATCACGTTTGCAATCTAACATGAGTAAATTCTGCAGCGTGGGAATATCTGCAAATGAGATTATTTATATTTTTACTTTGAAGATCTGTAAGCAGCGGTCATTTGGATTGTGTGCTGAACAGCAAGGGAAGCAGACCATTTGCTGAACTCTCTAGGCAATAGATGGTAGGTGAAATGGCCAGAACTGGTGTGCCCTCTATGTGACTGGTGTCATCGCAGGAGAATTCAGCTGAGGAGCAGTGCAGAGTTTAGCCTGATGGTATCACAGAGGAAAACTGCAAAAGGTAGGAGTGACAAGTTTAGTGAGGCTTTCCTATAAGGATGCTTAAGGGTGCATGCTGGCTGCATGTTTTATGAAGGATAAAAATCTGATTTCTATCCCACTTCAGATGAGATGGCAAGAGATTTGTAACAGCTTATTTCTTAAATTCTGAGAACAGAACTTACTCTTCTGGTAACATGCTTCATGTTGGGGACACAGTTATGCAAAGTTAAGTTCCTCAGGCACTGTAATGAGACTATGCTTTTGGTTCTGGATAAATATTTATATAGAAACCAAAATTGCGTGACTAAGACTTTTTGTCGTGATGTCCACTATTATCGAACCAAAGCCACAAAATTTGTGAAGAAGAGTAGAATTTTAAGCTTCCCATTTTTATTTTCTTTTTTTCTTCAGTCACAATCTAAAAATTAAATATATTACATACAGTGTCCTCTGCATGACTCACTTCACACTGAATAACCTATTCTGTCAAAAAATACTGCTTCAGTACTTCCTCATACAAACAAGATGTGAATGGGACCAGTGGTTCCAGGTAAGACACTTAGCATGTATGTCTTTCAGTTTTCTAATGGGTGAGCTGATAAGATTAATGAAATTAACTGTGAAAACATGATGCTGCTTATAATACAGCATTCAAAAATACTCTGAAATTTGTGGCTGTTTGGTGAAGATTGTTTTGGACTGCACTGTTAAGAATGAAGAAAGCAGAATATGGTAGTAAACCACTTACATGGTAAAATTGTTTTATATAAGAAGTTGCAATCTTTGACATAGCAATTAGTTTTTGGGCATCTGCTGCTGGTGAGCATCGTAGAGATGCTCAGTGAATCTATTAGCATTGAGTGACAAAGAGGAAGCAAAGATTTCCCTGAAAAAACTGCTCAGATGTTTCAAGAAGCTCCTTTTTTTCCATAAGGACATGAAGGCATTGAGAATATTTTATCTAAATCTGATAATGTGTTTAGTTGAAGAGGGTTACAATAGGTGAACAGCTTTGGCTCTTTAGTCATCAATGTCTTTAAGCTTAGAGATCAGCACAGTTACTGAAACAAATGGTCTATCAGCTGCTAGTCAAAACCTCCACAGTGAGCAGCTGAGAAACTGGTGAAAATCACAGTGTTAATCCATCCAGTTATATAGGGGGTATTTTATAAGAAATAACCCACATTGTAAAAGATAGTATTACATACAGCAGAGTGAATGAACAAATACCTGGGGACACAAAGGGGACTGGGATGACATCTGTGTACATAGTCCTTGCTCTGGTAAGCACTCTTATTCAGTTGGTGGGACTAATCCCAGGAGGGAGAATTGTTGGAAATAGACCTTTGAAAGGATCATTCTGCCTGTTCTAATGAACATACCTGTAACACAGACTACCTGTCCTCCTGATACCTGTTTTTTATCTTCCCACTTTAAAACTCCTTTGGGCTGTATTTCTGAGAATTTTAAAATCTCATCTGCAGTGGAGTCTCATTGCAGGGTAAGTTTCATAAAGGACTACTGATTTAGTGTTTTTTTGAAGGGTGATGGAGTTTCAGCATCAGCCCTACCCCTCCCACCACTGAAAGACTTATTTGTACCACCTTATTACTAGTTCATTTAATTCTACTGAGTTATCTCTTACCCCACCTGCTGACTTAATGTTGCTGCTCTGTAGTCCGTTGTGAAAGCTTATGAAGTGCTGTATCATTTAAGATATTTTTGAGAATTTCTGTTCCACTACAGAAAGTGTAAAGTCTGTTGAACAGTTCGTTGGGTCTCAGCTGGCTCATTGTCAGGAGAGATTTGTTGCTAGATGACAAATTCCAAACTACGGAAGAACTAAATATATATATATATATATATATGTAAAAAGTATATACTTTTTAGCCCAACTTCTTTCCTTATGTCTGGGTTGTGGTGTTGTGTGTTAAACTAGTTCTGCCCTGCTCGTGCTGCCACGCCATGCGGTGATCCTGGGAGATCACACCCATTTTTAAAACCATGTCTGCACATGCATTTTTAAGCTGCTGAAAGCCTTGTAGTAACAAGGTCCTCAAGCCTGGTCTGCTTGCATTTCCTCAATTTGAATTGCAGGCTCTCAAAATTACTTCCCTGCTATTTCAAGAAACCCTTGGTCCTCATACCAGAGTATGAGACTGGGATGTTGCAAAAAGATTTCTGTGGCTGGATTTGTACTGTTCTGAAAGGGAAAAGAAAACTTGTTGCCAAGCCAAATATTTTCATTATTTTTTGATTACTTACTAAAAGCAGCCAAATACATTGTATAAGGGGTAAACAATGGACTTCAAGGTAATATTTTTCCATCAAGAATTTATTTTTTTATTCTTCATGTCATCAAGAGGTAGTGCTTTTTGAATATAGCTTGTTTTCAGATATATGGCTCCTAGAATTGTTTCCTTGCAGTCAGACATTACAAACATGCTTAGGTTTTGAAAATTGTCTCCTGGGTGTTAGTACTTTTTCTGAAATGCAAGCTGAGCATGTTGGCTTATAATTTCTTGTACCTTTATAGCCCAAGCAGACTGAACAGTTGTCTTGTGCTATGTTTTCCTTGAATCACACATCTGGAAAAAACCTGTAGAAGAAAATCCATGATGAGAAGACTCTTGTTGCTGTAAGGTTTTTCTGTTGACATTTGTCAGCATATCAGCTACCTGCATTGTATTTTGTATAAATATCTTCAGTTCTTTTCAAAGAAATTGTCAGGTTAAAAATACAAATTTCTTTGCCTTATGGACCGTAATTTGGTTTTATTTTTTTGCTTATATTAATATGGTTTTATTCCTCTTTACAAGAATAACTATTGAACCTGACAGTTCTCTTTTGGAGAAGATGCTACAGGTCATAACCACTTAAATGTTAGTAATTAGAGTTGTTCCTCTTGTGTTTTGGGTCACTTCCATGACAGATAGTTGATCTGTAAAGGCTACTGTGACTGATGTATAAAAAGCTAAAGGAAATTAAGACACCCCTTCAGAATTATGTGGAGGTTATGATTTTGAAACAATATTGGGCTTCAAGTGTCTTGCAGAGTGGTGGGTCCAAATAAGAAATACTTACTCATTAAGTAACAGACTGCTTGTCAGTTTTTGTGTGTGGCTCAGTACAAGGCTGTGTCTTGTGTCAGAATTTCAGTACCACCAAATTACCATATTTAAATGCTACTGTCGTACAAAAGTGAATGTTATTTTAAGTGAGAAATTCTGTTTTCTAAGTTGTGAAAGAAATAGTTTTCTTGAGAGTAAACATCTGTAAACTTAACATGTTTCATGATTTCAGAAAGGCTTCTTAATCATGGGACATGATAGAAGTGAAAAAGTGATTCATTCTCCAAAGATTTGATAAGTACTTATTAGAAAAAGTGTAAGTTTTTGCTTTAAACAAAAGTGCTTCTTCAAACACTCAATGTTAAACTTCTTGCTAAAGTTCAGTAGTTTAAAATCCTGGAGAAATATCTAAAATGGCAAAGAATGAAAATTCAGTGGGAGATTATTTTTAACTACGCCAGTATATTTTCGAGCTCTCAATTGCAGCCCTGAATTTTCTCTTTTTCACTGCAGTTCATATTCTGTGAAACTTCTTGGATAGGTTATATTTAAAGCTACATTCACTTGCTTGAATAAGTCAAGTAAATATTTTGTCATTAAAATTATATATATCTGCTTATGTTAGTGTGCTGTTTAAAATGAGACCACATTGAGGTAACCATAAAGGTATTTGTATTTGGTATGACAGTAGTGAAGTGGGGTAGCTGTATACTGTACCCGCATTCTGCGCTGAGCAAAATCACATGGACTTCCAGAAATAAGCAATGGTTTTTAAAAGCAGCTTTATTTAATGTTACAGCAGCAGTTAAGTGTCATTTGTACCATGTAATTATGTAAATTGGGTGCTAATAAATACTATTTTTCAACATTTTGTATTGTGTTCATAGTATTGCATTTTATCACAAGATGTAATCCCAGAAGGTACACTAGGAGGGAGAAATACACTTAGACTAGGACAAGTTTGGAGGGGCATAGTGTAACTTTATGTGAACTTCCTTTTGAACTGTGCAGTGTGTTACTGTTCACGGTAGTGTCTCAGTTTTTCTGTTCTCCATATGTCTCTGTTTTGTACTGCTCTGCCATATTGGCTCTGTTGGCATCCTACATCTTTCCATGCCCTTAGGCACACAGTCCCCAGTGGCTTCATGGGGTGAACAGACGTGTGAAGCAGGTACGGTGTAGTTGTGAAGGAACTGGTCTGTTGGCAGTGCATGGATCGCAGCAGGACACAGCACTTCCTGGGAATAACATTCGTGTAACATAAAAATAAGTGCATGGTTCTGCCCTTGGGGAGAGGATGAGGGAGAGCAAACCACACATCACAGATGGTAGTTGCATTGCTACAGGAAGATACTCAGAACAGCAGTGCTGAGGGGGTGGTATGGGAACCTACACAGAACTGAGCAGAACAACTTGTTAGTGGGTCCATCCCATTTTTTTCTAGGCTTGTAGGTGGGATAAGCAAAGTTCTCATCTCTTCTTGATGGTAGATAAAATAACCCATCTGATTTAGTCCTACTCATCCCCACTCCAAGGAAAGGGGGAATTGCTGTATGAAATGACAATACAGTTACATTCACCCCGGTGTTCTGCCTCCAGAGAGAGTCAGTAGAAGGTTCCTGAGGTATGGAGATGGAAGATTTCACAAAAAATGTTGGGAGTGACCTCCTGTGAGGGAGGCCTTAGTATCATTACGGGCTTGCCTATGAAACTCAATGATCTTCAGGTCCTTTCCAACCCCTACTATTCTATGATTCTGTGAACAAGATATGTCTCCAAAATTATTTGGGTGTGAGGAAAGTGAGTATATTCTCTTTGGCCATATGGTGAAACTTTTAACTACCATTTATGATTGTGCTTAAAAAGAAGCAATTTCTGTGAGTACTGGAATTACTGAACTGCATTGATTTTTATTAGAACTAAAAGAAGAGGTTAAATTAGTGTTGAAAATACTACTTTTGTCTCTTGATGTTCAGTATGACTGACAGCTGACTGAGAGTGATTTAGCTGATGCAGTTCTAAAACCTGTGACGCACCCCAGTTTACGTTTTTAACAAGGAAAAAAAAAAGGAGACTGCTTTGAGGAATTTGAGGCACTCAGCTATATAGATGAACTTGCAGTGTTTTCAATATATAGGTGATTTAGCAAATGTAAATGGCCTGGAACTGTCTGGGACTTCTTAAACTGAGATGGGAATGGAAAAGAATAGGGATCAAGTTGTTTCCATAATGTTGCTGATGAGCAGAGAAAAGTAATTGGAAGGATGGTAATGTTACTTTGTTCAACCGTGAAGTCATGTAAGGTATGCATACCACAGAAAATTGACTTTGTGTTTGATGTCTAGGTGATATTCCTGGTATTTACTGCTTGTTTTGACTTGCCAAGTAGATAACTTTGAGAATTTTCTGTGGAGTTAGGTGTTCAGGTAGGGTGTTAAATTTACTAAGGATGCTTAGATTGGGTCATTCCTGTCTGCATGCTTAGCCCCAGAGCTTTTCCTGGTTACTAGAAGAGTTTCCCTGATGTGCTGTGGAGGGAGGAACGTGGAGAGGAAGGCGAAGCTCATCTGCCCACTTGTCAGAAAAGCAAAATTCAACAGTGGCCATGGGGAAACCCTCCTCTTGGTGAACCAGCAAAGTGGCAGCAGATGAGGAGCAGGAGGGTGCACACAGCAGATGATACCTTCCGTGCCAGGTGGCACAGCGACAGCAGGGATGCTGGGTGTCCCACTTCTGAGACAGCAAGATAAGATACTGCTGGGAAACAGGACTCTGAGTTACCTCTCTCTGAAGAAATGGTTGAACTTTGAATTTAATTGGGTCATTCATGCAGAATGTGAGTAGCTGATGCTGGGGTTAGAGGTAAGAGGTGGTGTCATAGAGCTTCCAGAATCTTCCAGAACATACATGGATGTCAGTATTTATTTCCAGGTGGGTATTATGCACTGTGATTGCTGCGCAGTGATAAGCCACCAGTCCGGCTCCTGAATGCAAAGATGCGTATTTCCTGGGGAGAGGGTGCCTAGACAACCCACTTTGTCTATGTGTCTGGTGACTAGTTCAGACACCTTCCAGTCCTGGCTGGCTGTTAGCCTCCACGTCCAACCCTTTGGTGCCCTTCTTTTCTGGGTGCCACCAGAAAAGGTGGGTGCCACCCTTTTCTGAGTGCCACCAGGTTCCACCACACTGATCAGGCATCTGAAACTGAGTGGCCCAGTATCAAGTGTCTAGGCATATAGATCCTTTTTTGATTCATCCCTGCATCTAGAAATTGTGCAAAGACTATGATTTGGGTTTGGGGTTTGGTTTTTTTTCAGCTTCTAAACAAAGTCTGGTTCCAAATAAGATGTGATCTTATCTGCAGACTAGCAGACATGCAGACTTGGGAAAATACATATGATTTAGTGCCTTTCAGCCATTACACTGCTTCAGTGACTGATTCCTCTGGTAGGTAATTTAGTGGCCCTTCCTCTGCTAGCTCACTTTAGGCTTTTTCTCACTTGATCATGTAAAAGGAGGACAACATTGAAACACTTGGGGCTTTATCAACCTTTCTAGGTCTTCCATAATCTAGTACGAACCTCAGCTGTATTTTGGAAACTAAAATGGCATGGACATCCCTGGAAAGGTGATGGAACAACTTAACACCATCTCTAGACATATCAAGGATGAGAGGGTCATTAAGAACAGCCAACATGGTTTTACCAAGGGGAAGTCATGTTTGACCAACCTTATAGCCTTCTATGAGAAGTAATGAAGTGGTTGGATGATGGTAGAGCGGTAGATGTGGTTTTTCTTGATTTCAGTAAGGCATTTGATACTGTCTCCCACAGCATCCTCATAGATAAGCTAAGGAAGTGTGGGCTTGATGATCAGGTAGTAAGGTGGATCGAGAACTGGTTGAAAGGAAGAAGGCAGAGAGTTGTGGTCAGTGGGATCTGTGACCAGTGGAGTCCCTCAGGGGTCGGTGCTGGGACTGGTGCTGTTTAAAATTTTCATCAATGACCTGGATGAGGGAACTGAATGTACCTTCAGCAAGTTTGCTGATGACACTGAACTGGGAGGAGTGGCTGACACACCAGAAGGCTGTGCTGCCATACAGCAAGACCTGGACAGGCTGGAGAGTTGGGTGGGGAGAAACTTGATGAAATTCAACAAGGGCAAGTGTAGAGTCTTGCATCTGGGGAAGAACAACCCCATGGACCAGTACAGGTTGGGGGTTGACCTGCTGGAAAGTAGTGAAGGGGAAAGGGACCTGGGGGTCCTGGTGGATGGGAGGATGACCATGAGCCAGCAATGTGCCCTTGTGGCCAAGAAGGCCAATGGCATCCTAGGGTGCATTAGAAACGGTGTGGTTAATAGGTCAGGAGAGGTTCTCCTCTCCCTCTACTCTTCCTTGGTGAGACCACATCTGGAATATTGTGTCCAGTTCTGGGCCCCTCAGTTCAAGAAGGACAGGGAATTGCTTGAAAGAGTCCAGTGCAGAGCCAGGAAGATGATTAAGGGAGTGGAACATCTCCCTTATGAGGAGAGGCTGAAGGAGCTGGGTCTCTTTAGCTTGGAGAAGAGGGGACTGAGGGGTGACCTAATCAATGTTTAAAAATATGTAAAGGGTGAGTGTCAGGATGATGGAGCTGGGTTCTTTTCAGTGATGTCAGTGATAGGACGAGGGGCAATGGGTGTAAACTGGAGCATAGGAGGTTCCATGTGAACATCAGGAGGAACTTCTTTAGTATGAGAGTGCCAGAGCACTGGAACAGGTTGCCCAGGGGGGTTGTGGAGTCTCCTATGTTGGAGATATTCAAGGCCCGCCTGGACAAGTTCCTGTGTGATGTAATTTAGGTTACCCTGCTCTCGCAAGGGGTTGGACTAGATGATCTTTCAAGGTCCCTTCCAACCCTTAGGATTTTGTGATTCTGTGACCATATTTGATGCTTATTTCTTAAGCACATATAAAATTACATGTGTTGCATATACCTTTGGGAAAATTTTATTGCAAAAGATACAGCACTTTGTATTGATAAGCTCAGAACAGCTAGTTTGTGTTACAGAAGGAGTTCTGCTGCTCTCTTCAAACAAATACACCCCTTTGACTATTTATGGATATTTATATGCAAGTTATCTTGATTTTTTTTTTAATAAAGCAATATTTAGAGACTTTAGAAGATGGAAAGTATTTTGATTACTATGAAAAGTAAAGGCTGAGAGCAGTGTTCTGTGCTTGCTTCTGTCAAAGGAAGGGTGTATTCTTACAAGTTTTGAGGCGTACGCTCAAGCTTGCAGTGTTTATGACATCAAAGTGTAGATGAGAGTTGGATTAAACATCAAACCACTTTGACACTTAGATCTAACAATTCCAAGGTCATCCTGAGAAGTTAATAAAAATGCACTTTGGCAACCAAGCGCCATAGTTGTTCTTTAAATTTAAGATTGAAACAACAAACCCTGAAGTGCCCTTTATAAATGCTTGACACAGAAGATAGCTGTGTAACTTCCCTGTGAAAGAATATTTGAAAGCTGACTGTCATTGCTTGAAATAAAAGCTTTCAGAAGAAATTAAAATGCGTATCCTAAAGCACATGTGTGGCTCTGTTCTAATCCCTCAGCTTTCTGTAATGCTCTTTGAGCAGAGCACAAGCAAAACATTGGGCAGTCTCTGCAGAGTGACCAGTCTTCCATGCTTCGTGAGTACAGCCAGTATGGAAAAAATAATGTTGCATTAAAAATTAAAACACAGTGTTAAGAGTAACTGAAAGTTAAGACTTCAGCCTTTTTCTCAGCTAGCCCCAAGTTAAACCCCAAGCAAACAGGTTTTCAGTCAACAAATCTTGTGTCTGAACTGAAGTCCTCAGAAAATACAGTTTATGCATTTGAGTTTTGCCCAGCCCATGTAATGTCCCTTCTTGACAGAGAAAGATGCTTCCAATAGAATGGTAGTGAGGGAGGTGGGTCAGGAGATGGGAGTATCAGGGCTGCTCTGCTTCTACATTGCTCTCTATCCTTTATCTTTACTTTTTTGAAGCCAAGAAGATACCACTGTGGAAGTGCAGCAGCACAGATTAGCATTAGAAACTCTGCATACGTATATATTTTATGTCTTTGTTTTGGAAGTACCCTGTGTCTTCTGTCTGGGTAGCATTGTTGTGTTGACGATGATCAGTAAAAGCTGGAACTGAATTTTTCTTCTGAGAGGAAGATCTGAACTTTCCCTGTGTAATACCACTTTCATCCAGGATTGGTTTGAAGGGCCCTCTAGAAGGGACCACAGCCTGGCTTATGTTACCTCACCAGGAAGACTATGTAGACTCCTAACATTCTCATTAGTTTGTGTCATGCTTACATAATGGGCAATTTTTGGGCTGCTTCAGTTGTTTTTCCAAACGTAACAATTGTGCTACTTTTATTGTTAGAAAGGAGTCTCCCTTATGGCAATTCACTTCAATTAACATTTTTATGTTAATAATAGATGTCCTGGGTCATGGCTATTAAAACTATAAATGCTATTAAAAGCTTGCTTTGTGAGTAAGATGTGAAATTTGAGTTTTAATTTCTTCCCAGTTTGTATTTAGTTCCACAAGCCTTATGTGGTGTGGCTTTGACTTCCATAAGGGACATGAGTGTGCTCATTTCTATTGCTCTGGAACTCCACCCCTTTCCTTCAATAACTTTGTTCAATGAACATATTTTCTTAAACTATATTGGGTGGAAACATTACCAGGAACTGCTGCTTCCTAACTAAAGTGCAGTTCTTTTGACTCTTTTAATGTGTCACTCCTCCCTTTCTGACAAGTGATACAGCTAGTTCATCCCTTCAGAAACAACTGTATGTTTTGAACAGTCCAGGACTGTCATAGGTTCACTTTGAAATCAGTCCATAAAATAGAAGTCAATCCCAAATCTGGAAAAGGGTGTCTGTAAACACTCGAAATGCTGCTTTTCCTAGTGTGTAATACAGAACTTCCCTCTTAAATCCTGTTAATGGCTTTTGAATAGCTCTCCTCACACTAGAGACTGCTGTAAGCTGTTCTGAGCTGTGGTTTAATGATAGAGCAGTGGGTCTCAAATGCTTTTCTGATTGCAGGCAGCTTAAACCCTCAATTTTTCTCAGTGTATCTTCTGTCCTGGCAGCTCTCCTGTGGTTTTGCAGGCCTTGGGACGTACAAGAGTGGAGCAACAGAGCTAAAAGGAAAAGGCCCTTCTCAAAATCAAATACTAATACAAGTGCTGTAGGAGACTAGATTGCCGTTTCTGCGTGTTGTCTGCTTTGTGGATTTTGGGCTTTATTTGGGTTGACAAATGACCGCAGGGTCCCACAGCTTGATTTGTTCCTCTCACTTGCTTTCCAGTCTCTGGGTTTGGATAAATCTCAATGCTTGAGTTTACACTAGCTGAAGCTTAACCTACTGGCAAGACAGCTGTGTGGAGAGGGCACCTGCTTCTAAGAAGGTACTCAAATTTGAGTTGTGTTCCGTCCTTCCCCCCAAGGAAAAGTGTCTGGTGTTTCAGCCCTGACCTGGGTGTCACATGGTGGGCAGTGCCATACAGAGGTGCTTCTGCTGTAGCAGCTGAGGCTGCTCTCTGAAGGAACTGGGATGCTTCAGGAGGGAAGTGGTGCTTTTAAAGGAGCTTGCGATGCCCAAAGGTGGGAATTGGAGAAGCTAAAGCTCTAGACTGGGAGCAGCTTTTCAAACAGCTCCATTTTTTTCCACTATGTTTACTGCCTCTTTCGCTATCCATCCAAATCAGAATTTCTGAAGCCTGCAAGGAAAACAAAATATAATCAACAGTCTACACAGAGCGCTATCATGCACAGGGACAGTGCTGCAATGAACCTTGCTGACTAGAAAGTGCCAGAGAAAAACACCTCCAGTATTTCTTGAACTGGGGGCTGGCATTACTCCTGTGGCACTTGGTGTGCCTTCAGCTTGGTGCCCACGGGTCCTGCCTTGCCTGAGTCTGTCAGTTCCGTGGCTGGGAATTAAATTCTGTACAGATATTTCGGATGAGCTGATTAACAAAGCGGTAGAGGTTGTCAAATTCATCCACGAAGAAGGAATGCTCCTTATCTGGGTCTGTTGCGATGGCTTCCAGTTCATCTTGGGCTGCCCAAGCAACTCCAATGGAGTAAGCTATAACTCCTGAAAAGAAACAATTTAGACTGAGCAAAAAAGTTGTCATTGTGTTAAATTTGATGTAAGACCAATACTGGTACAAAGACAGTTACAACAAGACATAACTACCTGGCCACAAAAATGTGGGCAGTGAGTTCAGTGCTCACTGCATGAAAATGATACTTTCAATTGGAGGAAGGGTCTAGTTTGTACTTTTGGATTATGTTTTTCCAAGGGCAGAAGAGTTTAAACAGTCAGGCTTCTGCTCTGGGTCTGAACAAGAGGCTCCTGAGCAGAAGGTTCTTGTTCTGATGCAAATACCTTACAGTTGTGTTGGAAGATGTGTGACTGTCCTGACTGGAAAGCTAAAGGAGGCTTCTTGTCTAACTAAGGCAGTAGAAATCCCTTGACATCTCCTAGACATAGCTGGTTTTTGCTAGGTTTATATGTGTTGGATTTGTTGGTGGGTTGATTTTGTTTGGTTAGTTGTTGCTTTTTGGTTTTCCTGAAGTTCCTCATTAAGTTGTTAAACAGATGCTGGTCTTGTTAGAGCTCAACAAGACCCCAGGGTAAGAGGCTACTTTTCCTTCACAAAGTTTCATCCATTGCCTTCAAATTGTATCAAACTGCATTTCTCTGGCCTGGATAAATGCTGAGGCACCTGGGGAGAGCAGGTAGCAGAACATAGCTTACCATTTTGGTGAGCTGCCATGGCCGGCACGCTGACATCATCATAAGACCTGCCATCTGTGATGAGAATCATGATCTTCCGTTTGTTGGGTTTGGATTTGCTGAACAGCTGCTCTGTGGCGTAGCTGATGGCTGCTCCTGTGCTGGTCCCACCACTCCAGTAACTGATCCTTTTAATAGCGCTCAGCACGTCCTGCTTTGTGCTGTACTTGTCAAAGCTGAACTCAAGCCTTTGCTCATAGGTATACTGAACAGCCCCGATGCGGGTGTCGGTGTCCGAAATCTCAAACTCCTTGCTGATGTTGGCTACAAACTGCAGCACTGTGCGGAAGTTGCCGGTGCCGACACTGCTGGAGCCGTCGATTACGAAACCGATGTCAGCTGAATTGAGGCATGTCTTGCTGCAGGCCAGCCGGTCGGTGTCACAGACCCGCTTCACCAGGGGCTGGACCACCTTGTGTATGCTGAACCAGCTGGGCACGTTGATGGAGTAGAAACCATTCGTCCTGCACACTGCCTGCAAGGCAACACAAGGATGAATGCTGTGGAAATTCAGTCCGCCTGTTTCAGCTGGGATATGCAGCTAAACTGTAAATATAGGCTTCCGGAAAGAGGAATGCTGGAGTCTGAAATGGCCTCTCCTCCAGTCACCATCTGCTTCCCTGGGAAATTATTTCAATGTAACATCACACATACTTGTGTAACAAGGCAGTTTTTCCTGCCTTTTTTTAAAGCTGGGGGATGCAGCTCATATTCTAGTAGCAAAAGAAATGTAGTAAGAGAGTTTGCCACCTGTCAAGATTTTTTCGAGGAGTTATATTGTTCACAGAAAAAGCATCCAAATCACAGAGCTGCTGCTAGTGTGGCTCCAGTGGGCATTTTGGGAACCTGTGCATTTGTCAGTGGGCAACTTCAGCTCCTGGTTTTCAGGGCAACAAGGAGAACACTGCCTGAGGACAAGGCCTACCACTTTGAACTGAAACCTGGTGTGGAAGTTGGGTTACTCTTGGGTCCATACTTTTCAAAACAGAAAAAACCCAGGCAATTTTGGTAAAAATGGAAAAAGCCCATAAAGATTGTGCTGGCACTGCTACATAGTAAAACAAGTCTTCAATTTTTATAACTCAGTACTTGTAGGGAGCAGATCTGCAGGAGTCTTCTGTAGGGCTAGTGGGAAATAGGGGAGCAGGGGCACAGAAGAGGGAGTGGGAGAAGTCCACTGTGGGGTAGTGGGGGACAAGCTGGATCACATTGTCCTTGGTTTTAGCACCTTTTAAATGCTAATGCTTGTGTCTCTGGGTAAGAGTATTTTATTAAGGCAGGCTTTATCTATCAACTTTCTTTGTGTGTGTGTTTCAAGACAGAGGCACTGTTTTCTTAGTGCCTGATCTTGACGTGCATGTTGCCTAACAGATCCAAGGGAGTTAGGATTCCCACCAATCTGGGCTCCTCACCATGTCCTGCTCTTGTTTTTACTGTGTCGCTGCTGTTGTAGTGTTATGATACAGCAATATCAAGACATCATTCCCTCTTCACCTTCCTATTCTGAGCCCACCCTACTCCCACTTCTTCCCTATCCTTGGCAGGTTTGCAGAGACTCACTGTAGCTTTGCTCTTTTAAATACATTAAATGGAAATAAGACTACAATCCAATTAAATGCTGCCCAGAGACAGCACAGCTTGCTGGAGCAGCTCTGGAACTCATGGAAGATTCATTTCATGGCAGAGCAACACAGCTCAGATGGGCATCTGTTTTCTGAAAATACCAGATAACTCGACCCTGCTTCCTGAGCCCAGCCTTGTCTGGCACTTGGTAGATACCTCCTGCCGTAACTGGGTGCCAGCTTGCCCTGAAGCACTGTTGAGCAGACAGCAACCATTGATGCCAAATATAAATCATTCAAGGCTTGTGTTCAGTCTTTTTGCTGCACATGGCAGGGATTTACTCTTTTTTCGAAGTGCTACCATGAAGTACACAGCAGCAGAAACAGGTAAGAGAAAAATAACCTGCATCAGATCAACAGTGGAAACAATACCTGAATAACTGGGGTTCACTTGTGTTGGGAGCGTCCCGACGTTTGCATGTATGGGACATTTGTAAATGCAACACTGTCATTAGGTTGACAGGGCTCCTCAGCCTTTGTCAGGTGAGAGATGCATGGCAGGCGGCTTGTGAAAAGCTCAGGCTGCAACTGTGCTTTGTTATGCCACTGTGTATTTGGAAGAACTCTCAGCTTAGTATGGTCACAGGTTTGTGCCAATGTTTAGTCAGGAAAAGGCCATTTGGTCCATGATGCACCTCAAACCAGAACTTCACTCACTTCATCCCAGTTCTGATTTCAGTGATGCTGTCTGGCTGTTCATACAAGAGCCCTCAATACAGCATAAATAGGATAAGAAATAACCATAAGTGGTAAGAAGGAAAGGGAGATGCCCTGAAGGAAACAGCTTGGAAAATGCAGTCAGAGCCAAGCTTCTGGCCAGAGCCCAGCCCAGTAAGTACCTTGTCCACAAAGTCTGGTTCGATAACGTTCTGCTTCTCAATTTCAGTAGCTGCTTCAACAGTGACAAAGAAAATGTTGATCCCTGATTCTCTGGCCAGCCTAGAGGCCTCCTCCACTTGGTCAGTTGGCCACCCATCCACCACCACTACTACCACATTTGGTGCTCCACCTCGGTTTCCATTAGCATCCAAAAAGAAGTTTTTGTTAACAAATGAAAGTGCCTTCCCTGGAATAAAAGAGATGAGGATGAGTTACAGGTCTGGAAGCACTCTGCCTGATAATACCTCATGAAATGGTGGGCAGAGAGCTGATTCAAGTTATGGAGCCCTGCCAGCAGCTGAGGAAAGTGGTTTCAGTGGATGTGCAAGCAGCAGAGAAGGTTGCTGGTGTTAGTGCCAATGCCTGCTGTGCCCTCTTATGCTGAAGTCCATCAATCCCCTCCCTGTGTCCCATAGGGTCTAGGGTGACAAGCTGGGTTAGCAAGGACCCTGACGTGTCCTGCTCTTGAGGAGAAAGGTGAATCCTGTCCACTTGTGATGTACCCACAGTGCCCTGGACAAGCACAGGAAGGCCATGGAGAGTGGTACTTGCTCTCCAGCCCTGCATGAGGGCTGAGAACTCTTCGGTCACAGTCTCTACACCCAGTGAGGTGTGGGCTCTCTACAGCTCAGGCTCTGAAGCCCACCCTGAGCTGAGGATGTGCAAGCAGCCCCATCACCTACCAGCATTGGAAAGTCCACCTCTCTGTGGGATTTTCTCAATGGCATTTCTTATGTCCTTGGAGTTGGTATGAGTTTTTAAGTTAAACTCTGTGGAAGGGTCATCGCTGAAAGAAGAAATGAGAGCAAGCTGTCAGTTTTCTGGTTCACAAAAGCTGTAGGACATGTCTGTGCTACCTGGCTCCTGAGTTTGAGATGGAGTGAGACCTTTAGCATGTGCCAGCTGCAGACCTACTGCTGCCAGTGTGTGGTTGTGCCCTGTGGCAAAGGGAGAATCTCTTACCCGTACTGAACGATACCCATCAGAGGACCAGCACTACCGATGCCAAGGGCTTGAGCCACGTTACCAAGGAACCGCTTCTGGAGCTGAAAGCGGCGTTTACCAATGCTCCAGCTCCCATCCATCAAGAAGGACAAATCAACCTTGCAATCTGAGGAGAGACACAGAAACACAGAGAATAGTTTTAGTCCTTTCTGATAGCTGTGCTTCTTGTGAGGAGCAAAAGCTTAAAAAGCCTGCATCCAGTGACTTGTACTGCTGTACAAGCTCTACTAAAAGGCCTTTGACAAAGACAAGTCGCAGCTGGGGGCTCAAGTCTGTGCTGCTCTTTGGTAAGTGAAGTCCTTGGCATGATTTTCTCCCATACAACATCTAAGCCTGTCTGTATGATAAAAGGGCAAGAAGCTGTTCCCAAGGGTGAGCCTTGGGAGCACCATGTTTGGAGGCTAGGGAGGAAAGGTTAGCCACACAGGAGCAAGCTGGCCCATACCTTGTTCCCTCAAAGCCATGGCTTGGACTCGGCTCCCTTTATTCACAGCCTAGAGGTGGTGAGATTTTGTAAAGCCAGGCATGACACTTGGACCTTGTGGTCTGGACACCTGCAGAGCACAGGCTACAGGGATTTCCTTGGTTATGCTTTTGTGGACTTAATTGGTATACTGGATGTAACAGGAGCAGTTAGTTCCTTATGTACTGTGTTAATGCTGCTCAGAAGGAAGGGAAGACCCACTCAGTTCCTAAAATGTGTGATGCTGGGGATGCCTCAGTGCAAAGGACATTGTGGGGTCTCTTCAAGGAGCTGCTGACAGCAGTCCTGGCAACTCTGCACTTCTGAATGAAAATCATTCAACAACTTCATTCTGGGCTGGAGCTAATGGGGGATGATGATTCACTTGCTGTGTTCAGGCTAAGTGGGGACTCTTTGCATGTATCTCTGGGCTTGTACCTGTGTGTGCAGCAGCAGCAGTTTTGTGTTACCTCTCTGGGCTGAAAACAATATTCTAGAAAAGCTATGCCTGCACCCAAACAACCTCTTCCCTCTGATGACATAGATGAACCTCATCTTTGTGTTTCTATGAATGCTGTCTTCATCACTGCCAGCCTGCCTGTCTGCAAGTTAATGGTAAAACATTCATCGGTTAGACTGCAACCAGGAGCAGGATCGAAATTTGGCTTAACCAGAGCGCTGATTAACATTTTCCCCCTCTGTTGTCCAGGTCATCCCCATCTCTTGATTTCCATCTGGTGATAGAAATCAGACTGTCCAAAATAGTGTATTTTAATCATTAGGTAGCCCAAAGGCTACAAAGCGCTGATTGTTCTTGCTGGCTTATGCAACTGCCTCCCATCTCATTACCTTCAATTTTTTCTCCTGTAGCTGTCTGTTTTTCAAGGTTTAATAATGCTGAGTTATAGAAGCGTGACTGAGAACCGCGTTCGTTCACAGTAGATCGTGACGCAAGGCCGGGAACCCACAACAAATAATGCCTTAATTAACAGCCAAGCTTTCCTCAATTTCTTGTCCTTCAGTGGGAGCTACACCATGCTCTATATGTGGAAAGTGGGGGGTTTGTTAGCCAGCAGGTTCTGGGCATGCAAAGATTTACATACACTTACATATACACTTAATTTCTGGGGAGGAGTCAGACAACAGGAGTATTTTGAAGCTGGAACATTAGCAGGACTCTGCAAAAGCACCAGCTAAAGGTGCTCTGTAGGGAGCTGAGCACAGGGAGGCAAGATCTGAATTACAGCTTTTATGGTCCTAGAACAGGATGAGCGTTTCAATTCTGGTGTGACTTAGTTCAACTGCTGGAAACAGCTGTGCTTGTCTGGGTCTCTGCTATACGGAGTTCTGCTTTCCTGCAGTGCAATTGGGTCTATAGGGCAGATCCTTCCTCTTTTCTTCTTCTTTCCCTTATTTCTGTATCAGTTTTAGGTGTATTTAACATTTCTTATAAGGAAAAAAATACTGCTAAGTATTAGGAGAAGTGCCTGGGAATAGATAAGACATTTGGTTCAGTGGTTAGTAGTAGTTAATGTAAAGAGACCTTAAAATGACAGTTCTGCAAGAGACAGCATTCAGTTGCTGGAGGATGGGCAAGAGAGGACCCAGGCGCTGGTGGGAGGGTGAAGCCCCCTCTCAGGGCGGTTTCCCATGAGGTGGTGGCAAACAACCCCAGGTCTTCGCTGAGAGCTTGCTCCCTCTTTCTCCTTTCACTCTAAAGATGAGTTAATGGACAAATTACTCATCTAACCCTGGCCGCAACACATGGGTTTGTTGTCCTCTGCCATCGAAGTCCCTGAAAGAAGCTCTGTGCCCAAGGAAGGTGGAGCTGATACTGCCCAGAAGAGGTAGCGGTGAGCAGCCACCATTTCCCTGTGCAGGTAAGCTAAATCTTGGCTGTTATTTCCTTTCCTATAGAGGCAAAACCCAGCTATGTGTATGAGAGGGGTCGGTGTAGAGCGCTCACTGTTCCTCTGCAAGGAACAAATGCATTCCTCAAGTTTCCTAGGCTTTCTTGAAAACCTTTTGCTATTTTAATTTGAATGTGTTCTAGCAATGTGTAATTAATAAAATGGTATTGCTTAATTATGAAATTAAATCTGAAGTACGTACCTGGGTTCCCCTGGGATATGGACTCCAGTGGCTTCGGATTCAATTCTTCCTTTGAACTGAAGCCTAGAGAGAGGAAGGAAAGGCTCCATCAATGTGTGCTTGGTGACTGCCCTTGCTCTGGAAAGAAGCAGGCAGTGGGATAGCTGCAGAGTCCCCCTGGCCTGAGGATTGATGTGGAAAGGAAGCAAGGATGGAGAGCACATCTGTAGAGCTTACCTTTTTCTACCTGCATCTCCCCTAGAATAAAACAAGAGCACAGGCACTTCTAGAAGCACCACCAAAATTTCTCCAAGCACCAACTTCGACTCCCCTTTGCAAGTCAGTGCCCTCAGTACAAGGGCTTGAAAGCAGCATGCACAGGTACACTCAGGTGCAGAGGCTGGTGGCCATGCTGTGGGGTGGTGGCCTTCAGCACTTTGCCCCTGTGTTTTACAATGAGCCGCACAACATCCAAAGCAGATGAGTGACAGATTTAACATGTTGCTTTTCTGTCTGGAGGGGAAGGTACTGGCCGCAACTCACCCCACCACGTTACAACTGGGAAAGCAACGGAAGCCAGAGCTCCTCAGGTGCTCCTGGAGGACTGGGTTGCTTTGGAAAGCATAAAAGAAACAGGGCAAATGGTGACAGAGAGCTACAGTGAAGTTGTGGGATACAGTCTCACGGGTCACTAGTGGGTTGTAGCTGAGACCCCAGCTAAGATATTTAGATTGTAGCAGCCTTGGAAACATGAGTTTATGTCCTTGTGAGATGCACTGACTCACAGGGCATCATCAGGCTGGTGGCTGAACTTCAATCATGGCTTGAATGTCTGGTGAAAGTCTCCTACAGTACAGCATCTCCCTCCTGAGCAATGACAATCAGCTGTTTCTTTTCACTATAGCATGACAAGATTAAGGGGCTTTAGCTGGGATAATCCTCAGAAGAGAGGGCAATGATCAGACAAGCCCCAAACTGCATGCTCATCGAGGAAATGTTGCTCAAAAGAGCAGCAGAATGGGTTACTATTTTTGTAAACTGCTTATTAATCTTTATAAAATAAAGATGAAAAACTCCCTTAAAGCTTCATCACCAAATACACCAAGGAAAGACTACGGACTTTGGAGAGACAGTAAAAAGGTAACTTTAGGAAACGTGAGATTAATATAGAAATAGTGTGTCTCTCCACAGCAGTCAGCCATGAGGGCATTGGTGTATGTAAAGAGAGCAAGTGGCAAAGGGACATCAGCAGAGATCACTTAAATATGATGGAAAGAATACTTTGAAGGAAGTGTTTCTTGCAGCCTGAGGTTGGACTGTGAACTCACATCTGCCAACCCTTCTGGATCTTTCACCAGCAGACACAGCCCCAGACCTGGGAGAGCAGTAGTTTGACTGCATGATTTGCCAGTGCTCCCTCTTTGCCCTTACTTCGCCTATGTATAAGTGCCTGCAGGTGCAGGTGGTGCAAACTAGCCCCACTACCCAAGGCAGAGCCCTCCTCTCACAAGGTGCCATCCCTCCTGCTCCTGTCCTGCCATCTTGCCCTTTTGCTTGTCTGGTGTTGGTGGAATTCAAGGGGAAGGGGCAAAAGGCCAAATTAAACTGAGAAGAAAGAAAATGATGGGCTTGACCAGTTCCCTGATAAAGCCCACTCCCTGGTGCTTGGGCAGAGGGTGTCTGAAAGCAAGTTGGCTCTTTCTGCTGGTAGTGCTGCCTTCTGGAGGGTTTATCTAGTGCAGAAGTTATGGGTGACATGAGAGAGAGAAAGGAAGCAATGAGCTGGACTTGTACATAGTCTCCCTTGATCAGCCATACAGATGAGAATGGTTGTGGTTTTTTAATTTACAATCTGAAATGGCCTGCGGCTTGCCCTCCTGACTGTTCAAGTATAGGCTTTAATTACATGTGCACATAACAGTGCCTCAGTAATAGACCAAAGCAATAGACCAATAGATCCTGCAGCCTGTGCACCACACACCTCACATGTGCTGGTTTGGTATTCCACATGTGCAGTTCCCCCCTGCTTGCCTTACTTGCAGAGCAGAAAGTAGGTGGATTTAACACTGTGGTGAAATTAGATATTAATATGTGCTATTCATTTTAGCAATTAAATTGTATAAGGAATGTAATTCATAGATATATACCTCATGCATTTCTATGCGTCCAATCAAATCCATATTCCTTAACTAGGCATACAGCTGACATTATCTTTGCCACAATTGAAACCCCAAGTGTAGGCAATGCAGCACTTTTCATTGTTATTTGCCAGTGCAATTACCAGTTCTTGAGGGTTGTGGGTCAGCTGCGTGATTTGTGCTTAGTGTAACAATAAGGTCACCCACCAAATAATCTTCCCCAACTAATTGGGGAGGTGGTCAGTCTCTATGGGCCTCCCTGTCTCGCCAGTCCAATTTAATGTTGTTATTGCCATGGGAATTTCAACTCACTGCATAGGCAGTCTACTCCATGCTAATTAAAGTTCCCTTCACTGATTGTCACAGATGTCCATGCTGATTAAACTTCCCATTCATTTAAGTAAGGCAACAGTGACTACATCCATGCCAGAAAACATTCCTTTGAAGTGACAATCTGAATCCATCAGAATTTATCACAGTAGTCTATGCAGGCATTTCAGTTGCTGAGAAACTATTAATACAACATCCCTTCCCCCATGCACAACCTCTCCTTGCATTTAATGCAATCTGTCATTTTCTGCCTTAAAATACCCCTCTCCACCCCTGGGCCTGGTGCTGTAGCTTTTTCTAAATAAGCACACTGCTGGCTTAAGTAACAGAGGACAGAAACGCTTCCTTGCTTTGGCTCAGGCTGGGGAAGGGATCTCTGTTCCTGTCTGGGATGATGCAAATTTTGACTCTACAGCCACTGCTGCCGACACTGTATTTGCAAGCTAATGCATATGGGCTATGTTGCTCATCACAGCCACTACAAGGATTAGTCATGCCTCAGCTTTGAAGTAGATGATCTTAAGGTCCTTTCCAATCCTAACTTTTCTATGATTCTAAGCAGAGTGTTCAAGGGAATGGTCTTTGTAAGGACCGCCAGCAAAGCCCTTTTGAGTAATAAAACTGGTGATGGAAAAAACATCTTACATTAGATGGTCCAGCCCCTCATGAGAGAAAGAGTATCCTGTCATGAACTGGCCTGTTGTTCATGCAGTCTGCTTTAAAATTTTCCAAGGAAAGGCATCCATGTGTTTTCTATTGAACACATAGAATCTGCAGCTGGTAATTGTAATTGATTAAGGGAGTCATGGTCTTGTTGCTATTTGAGCCTGCTACAAATGTAAGGGTTTTTTCCCCCTCACTTATCAGCAATTATAAAAATGTTGTCATCTCCATAGTATCAATTCTAAGTCTAAAATGTCAGAAGATTTCAATGATGCTTATTCTTCTTTGAGCTCATCTTAAATTCTTCTTATCTGAAAATCTTTCCTAAGTATATTGACATCACAAAAGTCTGTTGGCATCTTCACTGATTGCAGCTCAGGATTGTGATCCCAGCTGTGGCATTCCTAAAATACCTTATTATTTGCAAATGGATTTCAGTAGCTAGAACCTCTTTGCTGCAGTGTAGCTGCCAACTCTTTCCAGAGCTCATCTGTTCTGCTCCTGCTTTAGGCAGAAATTCGAGACTGATGCAAGAACAAAATAATTTTAGGTACTAAGATGTAAATGACATACTTTGATCATAATTTTAAACACTGTAATTGCTCCTTAAAATGAGATTGTTATCAGCAGTGTCATGGGTCTGATGGATAGAGTTAACTTTTCCCATGTGTGATGGAAACCAGTTACTCCCAGACTGGTTACTGGATGTTTTAAATATTTACCTGTGTCAAAAATGCTCAATCCAGGTTTCCACAAGTCTGTTTCCATTGCTTTCACACATGAAAGAGAAGAAACAATATATACTTAATATAATGGAATTACTAGAGATTACAAAGTTCTGACTCAGTTTAGAAAAGTCATTTCTTACAGTGAATTGTTATTAACAACCAGGAGCTAAGGAAACCTTGAAACCTTTATGTGCACATTTCAAGCCATATTTAGGAGCCTCATATCACTGCCTCCAGAGCACTAATCTTTTTTTATGATTTTAAATATGCATCTTTAGATCTGATTTGGTCTTGTTCCTTTAAATTGCATTGATACTGAGGCAAATATACTGACTTGAGTATACTTTTGCTTGGCTTAGATTGTTTTCCACTAAAAATCTGCAAGTACCTCTCTTCTAGAGAGTCCTCTCTCCCCTCATCCCATCCAAACACGAAGAAGCTATGTTTTACTTGCAGCTCATCAGACATGGAAAACTTCATCAGAATTGCTGCTTTCATGAGTAACTCCCAAAGTGTTTTTGTTTTGAGCCTGTTGAAGAATTTTCCTAAGAAGTGATGTTTTGCTCTGGGTTACAGCCAGAGAAAGCGATTGCAGTCTTAAAAAGTAGACAGTGCCACAGCAACTCTTCAGTGTAATTGTCTTGCAAGACATTCTGGGCTAAGTGACTGTGGGATTTCAAGAGAGCTAATGCGTGTTGTCAAGAGCTTGGAAGAATTGGGACCTTCTGAAGAGCGTGCTGTGCAAAGCTGCGCAGGCAACTGATGTGGTGAGGAGCGTGTTTTCCCAGCACACCCTTTTGCTAACCTGAGCTGATGAGAGGAAGTTCCTTGAGAGCCCCACCAAACCCACAGAACTGATTGCTGCTGTCTGCAGAGCAGCACGTGCGCTTGGTAGGATCAAGAAACACAGCTCTCCTTTCCAAGAGAGCAAGGACTTCCTCAGGAGTTTCCCTTTGATCATTAAAAATTGACTGCTTGGTAGCAGTGCATCTGAGCTGCCAAAACCTCAGCTGAAGAAAAGATAAGGATTCATTGGGAATATGGCAAGTATGTGTTTGTGGGTATTTTCCTTCTTGTTCTGTGATGAAGGAAAAGGAATCATTCATGATGGGAAGTTTGTGCTTTGTAATCACTTTCGGGGGGACCTTAAGGTGCCTTAAGCAATTAGGTGGGGTCAAACTCAGATTTTGATTTAAACAAGACTCAGCACTGTGTTTCCCTGTTTCTCTGGCAAAGATGTAGCTAGCCTGAGGACTAGGCAGCACATCCCTCAGTCCAGATGTTAGGGCTCTTCCCATTTCAGCCTGCCAGGAAGGCAGGTCTGACATCCCCCACCCTATATATGGTGTCACATAAGAAGAGCATTGTCATGATTGGCATGATTACAGGTAATGTATTTGCTCTGCTGTTCAGTTCAGGAAAATATTGCCCCCCTGTCTCCCCTCTGAAGGTGGATGCTGGATTTTGCAGGGGCAAAGTGAATTGGGAGAACACAGAAAAAAGTGCGATTGGAAAAAAAGAAATGGCTGGGGCATCAGTATGGCCAAAAAACATGAGAAAGATAAACACGGAGGGAAACCAGAAGGAAAAGAAGGTGGCTGAAACAAGGAAGAGAAGTAGAAAAGTGAGTGAACACAGTAAATCCCGGGAAGAAGTGTATCCATTTTAAATATGCTGCAACTAGGTAAACTACAAATTGTCTTTTGGTGGGGAGATTGCTGGGAAAACTTACTTGGCCAATATTATCCAGAAAGTCCTACTGCATAATAATGTCCTCTAACCTCAGTATCAACAACCACTTTGCTCTCTCTTGCTGCAATGCCCCTTCTTTGCTTCCAACCCTCATCAAAGCTCTCAGGGCTCCAGGGGCACCTTTATGTGCCATATGCCCCCCCTCCCCAGGGAGTTTGGTAGCCCATGCTAGAGGTCAACTCTGTTGCCTTGGCTCAGGCTTGGACACCGTGGTGGAGCTGTGAGAAGGGCTGTGTGTGAGAAAGAGCTGTGGGAAGCATCCATGGGAACCTTCACCTGCTCTGCCTGGGGACCCCATGGAAGTGAACATGCCCTCACCTTTGCTCCTTGTACCTGTGCCTAGTCTTCTAACTTGCTATTGTGATCCTGACCTTGCCTTGCTGGTGTCCTGCCTCAGTTGGTCAAACCTGTCTCATCACTGGGGACTTGCATGGGCTGCTGGCTGGCCCTGGGTACCACCACCAGACTCACTGCTCTTCTTGTTGGGGCTTCCTGTGTCTGTGACCCTTGCTGGTGAGGGGCAGCTCTGCCTGTCTTTCTGCCACTTCAGGTCCCATCGCTCAGCTCCACACTGGATGCTCCTGGTCAAAATCTGTCTATCAGAATCTTTGCTGTTCTGTCAAGGGAGATTTAGTGTTTCTAAGTGCACTGAGCACTCAGTAGCCCTGGGAAGTTCTCAGTGTCCTTGCAGAGCACCTGTTGATGAGGCTGCTTGCTGATGAAGGATGGTGAATTGCACAGTCAGTGAGGAAGGGAAGTACAGGTGACGTTTCTACCCTTGGCACTAAAGGCAATCTCTACTGTTCCAATGAGCCTGGAGGCTCCTGGCAATAACAGGGAGAGAAGATTTAGCAAAAATTGCAGACCTCATAGGCTGCACAGAGCTGGGTTTTTTTTGTTTCTTGTTTTGACTAACAAATAAGGAAAACTGCAAACACTGTGGTAGATTTTGATTCCCATGACCTGAAATGACAGCCTGACAGTGACTGAGCTGTCGTTCTCCTTTCACACTCAAGAAGCTGCTAGGTGGCAGCTAGCACAGGACACACAAAACCACTCTGCAGTACTGCCTGAGGGCTAATTTGGGAAAGATAAAACTACAAAAGAGAACAGAAAATCTGTTGCTAGCAATCTTGCTCACCCAAGTGGGATGGGGAACCGTTAGCCGTCCGGAAAGCAGCAACAGGCTCTTGGCGCTGAATACCTGTGTGATCCAACAAAGAGGCAAGAGGTCAGATGCCAGCATGCAAGGACAGAGAAGCATGATCACAAGGGATGCTGTGGCCCTGAACTGTCTTTCTGCACATGTTTTCAAACCAAATGGAAAAGGAAGAATTTGAAAGCTGAAGGAGTGTGGCAAAGGCGGAAGAGTTTAATGTTAGTAGGGGCTGCGCATTGCAGCTATTCACTGGTGCACTGGAAAAAGGGGTAGTGGGTGCTGAGGTGCAGCTCGTGCTCAGAGCCAGGAAACTGAAAACGTGTCTCCTCTTGGGGTCAGGCCTCCATCCTCCAAACTTACACAAAATGTCCCTCTCATTTTGCAAAATCTAATGTTATAGAAAAGGCATTTATGAATGTGTTTAGAATATTAATTTGAGAACAATTCTAAGTTTCATAATTCTTTTTTCATTTTTTTCTTAAAAGTTCCACTATTGTCACACGATAACCAGTGTGATATCTGTTCTAATTACGTCCTGCTATGAACATGGTTAGAAGTGAAAAACGGTGCATTCCTACATGACTCAGTAGATGTGAATGGTGGGACAAACGATAGGGAGGAATCAGAGGAGGGATTGTAATGCTGTTACCTGTATTGGGTCTTAAAATATTCCTGTTACTTGCAGAGGTGGATGTGCCCCTGAATGCTTTGAAAATATTACACTGGTTAGTACATGTAACTTAAACACAAGCTTAATATTCTCACAATACAAGTCTGCTAGTCATTATTAGTTTAAGACATACCTGTGTTCTGTCCTCTTCCTTGTGCAGCCTGAACTTGTCCTAAGTAAACACCACAAATGGAAAAGTGTGATTTAGGCCATGTTTGATTCAGTGATACTGCTACCTGGCTTTTTCACTCAGTCTGATTTTATAGCTGTCAGAGTTAATGGTTCATATAGAAAGAGCTTTATTAATATACTTTCTTAGATGTTAACTATGTATTTTGAGCCCACTTGAAGCATTGCCTTGCTCTGTCTCTCATGTAGATTAGCCTACTTAACATTCACCTCAGTTATGACTCGTACATGTACAGGTCTGTATTGAAAAGGTTTGTAGTTACTGCTGTGATTTGCTTTCCCTCATGACTTTCTTTCTCTCACTCATGCTGGTTATCTATGTTTATTTCTATTTTCAGTACCATCCAGTTGTACCGGTTGTGTGAGGGAGGTTAAAAAAGCACCCCAAACCCGAAATACTCCTTTTCCCCTGAACAGATACTACCCTTTCTGCAGAGAGTGAGAAATACAAGCGAGCAGGCAGACTGTAAATAATGAGACAATGACAAAAATAATGTGGGAGATTTCATGTGTCTGAAATGTCTTCACCAGTGTCTACACAAAAGGCTTTTTTAAAGGTGATCAGGTTATTAAATTCCCATTGTTCAAAACTACTAAATGCTTCAAGCATTTGCAGATGAAAACCATGTCTTTAATCTTGCCCCTCTTTTTCTTAATTATCCTTAAGAGGCTTGTGAACAAACTTATCCTTTAAGAAGCCTTTATGCATTAGTTTTTTCAGACAGATTAATTCCAAAGCCTGGTGAAATCAGTAGGAATGTTCTAGCTGGCTCCAGTGAACACTGGATAGAGGCCCATGAGATATTTTTATCCATAAGATATAAATGAGACCATTTTAAACGGTTGTCTCAGATAACAGGAATTGCTGCTCCTTGGGAACTTGATATTGCAAAATTAGGTAACAGCAAGTAGCCTATATTTGACCCAAACTTGAATCTTCACAGGCTGCTGAAAGCCTTTTGATGGGATTTCTAGGAGCTGTCCTGAAAGACCTTGTAAACTCCAGATGCCAAATAGATCCTGTTTGAGGAAGTAACAAGCTCATCTGCCAAAACTGGCAATGCTTTTAACCTCTATAAGCTTGTAACTCTGGCTCCAGATGGACCGCAGCTAGCCCAGGCTGTTTTCAGGCTATGGAGGGACAAGTCTGTCTGTGCAGCAGAGTTGTATGGGGCTATGTGTGACATGCCTTCCACATGGGAGATCAGAATGTGTCAAAGCGATGGAAGAAAATTAGCTCTGATCCTGAGAATTCGCCTTGTTTGCCACAACCATGCCCTTGTGTGAATATAACACTCTTTACAAGGTCAGTGGAAACAATGTGCAGGAGGGTTAGAGAGAGACCAGCTTAGTTTCAGAAGTATTTTATGCCACTTTTAAAACGAATTAACCCTAGCCTCCGGACCCATGTTAGCAACATGGATTTCTCTCTATGTTCCTTTTGACTGTGCTGAGCCTTGCCCTTTTCACTTGCTCTGCTTCCCCACAGTAAGCGGGTTTCTGCCATGTTTTGGCTGGCTGGAGCAAACATGGTGGTGGTAGAGAGGGAGAGGTTGGGACTGCACTTCTGTGGTCTTCAACTCTGAGATGCCATTGAGCCTGCAGCATGTGATGTGTATTCATTAAAGCAGAACTCTGCGCAAGCTGGAGATTGAGGCAGGACTAGAATTTTGTGACAAACTGGGGTTGAGCAGTCACTCTGTGAATCCATAGAACTGGGTCAGAAATGAGAGCAGTAAGTAATGAGTAAGCAGCTCTTGTTTGGGAGCTGGTTGTGTAGCAAGCACAGAAGCATGGAGGCAGTAAAGCGTAGGGACAATGGAGAGAAAGGCAGTTTGGAGTGGACCTTGCAAATGATGGGACCTCATTTGAGAAGGCAAGCAGCTACTCTGTGCACAAAGCATGCCTGTGTGATGTGACCTTTGATTGCAATGCTCGCATCAGCAGTGATTTGTTCCCAGTCCTCAGCTAGGGACCAAGCGGCTGTGCAAAAAAGGATTGCTTGAAAAGCTGGGATGAGAGAGAGCAAGTGAGTCTGTGACCCTTGGGAGTCTGCTTGGTTAACTGCTGTTGGAAAGAGGCAGAAGCTGTCATTATACCACAGCACGACTGAATTTAAAGTTGCTCCCAGAGGAGGAAAGAGTTTGCATCCACATTCAAAGCCTACTTCCATTGCTCCTTCCCCCTCAGAAGTGCATGCTGCACTGGTGAAGGACTACACTTGCTAGCAGGGCAGATAGGAATAAGCTGTTAAATGTCATGCTAGTCACATCAGTGGTTTTTCTTTTAGTGGTTTTGCCACATTAAGACTTTCAAGCAGGGGTCCTTTGATGGAGCAGAGCCTCAGGTATCTTTCCTGTTTCTGTACCTTTGATAAACTGAAGATAGAGGGGAAAGAACCCTAGCAAGAGCTAGGATGGAGAGTTTTGCCCTGTTCTAATGCTATAATCTGCAAGTCCTGCTGTTCCTTTGCCACTGTGAACTTTTGCCAGTATCAGTGGCTGGAAATGGAAATGAAGGAGCTCCTAGCAGCCACAGCTGTGCTTATTTTGATTGTGCTCTGTTTCAAGGTTTTTTACTTTTTAAGTGGCTTTTGCAGACAACCTACCAGTGCCCCGTGCATTCCTGCTAGACAAGATGGACAGGAGAACATTCGATTCTGCTCGGTCAAGCCATACTCCAGTTGAGGCCAATGGCATCATCAGAAACTCAGTTCTGAACAATAGCAATGAATCCTGAAGGCTTCTCAGATAGAGAAAGCTGATAAACTGCTTTGTGTTTGGTCATCACTTCAAAACTCTGACTCTCCTTTCTGGTTGGTTGGTTGGTTGGTTTGTTTTTTAAGGCAGTTCTTCTCCTTTAGAATCCAGAAGAGATCAGGAGAATTCAGGAAGCTGTCTCAGGAGTACTACAGACATGCTGGATGTGGTCCTAGAAATGAAGTCTGTGATACCAGAAAATCAGAAGTGGGTCTCCACCACTCCTCCAGCTCACAGTAACATGTCTGTAAGTCTGACCACCTTAATCTTTTGGGAGTTAATTTGTGTTTAGAAATTCAGTAAAGAAAATTATGAAGAGAGATGGATCCAAATTGCAATGAGGTGAAAGGTGAGTGCTTTCGAGTTGTGGGTTTTGTTAATTTGGGGGGTGTGTGTTAATTTTTTTTTTAAATTTTAATTTCTTGACCAAAGGTTTGGTCTTATTCCCACTGATTTCAGTGTTGCCAGAACTTTACCCTCAACGTATATCTCTGACTGGGTAACCAGGTTTTTCTGGTTTCACAGGGTTTCCTAATTCCTAGTAAAAACTCTGTGCTCTACCACGTGCTTGGCTCTGAATTACTTGGCAGCAAGGACATCCACACTTATGTATGTGAGAGCAAAGCTGAGCTCAAGGCACTCAGAAACAGCGATGGAGTATGAAACCTAATGGTGGTCCAGCTACCTTTTCATTCAAAAGTTATCATATCCCCATGGCCAAAAACTTGTAAACAGTTAAAAACAATCTCCTTTACTTGACCACACAGCCAACCAATTACACACTGTGTGGGAAAACAACTCTAAATAGAGTCACAGAATCATAGCATGGTCTGGGTTGGAAGAGACATTGAAAGATCATGATCCAACCCCCCTGCCACGGGCAGGGATACCTCCAACTAGACCAGGTTGCTCAGAGCCCCATCCAACCTGGCCTTGAACACTGCCAGGGATGGGGCAGCTGCAAATTCTCTGTGCAACAAGTTCAGTGTCTCACCACCCTCATAGCAAAGAATCTTTTCCTAATAACTAATCTAAATCTCCTCTTTCAATTTAAAGCCATTCACCCTTGTCCTATCCTTACATGCCCTTGTAAAAAGTCTCTCTCCACATTTCTTGTAGCCCCCTTTAGGTACTAGAAGGCTAATATAAGATCTCACCACAGCCTTCTCTTCTCCAGGCTGAACAACCCCAGCTCTCTCAGCCTGTCTTCATAGTAGAGGTGCTCCAACCCCCTGACCATCTTTGTTGCCCCCCTCTGGACTTGCTCCAGCTGATGCATGTCCTTCTTACATTGGGGGCCACAAAGCTGAATCCAAGTTAGGGGCTAATGAAAGCAGAGTAGAGGGGCAGGATCAAGTCCCTTGACCTGCTGGTCACACTCCTTTTGATGTAGCCCAGCATACAGTTGGCTTTCTGAGCTGCAAGTACACGCTGCTGGATCATGTTGAGCTTCTCATTAGCCAGCACCCCCAAGTCGTTCTCCTCAGGGCTGCTCTCAATCCATTTTTCACCTAGCTTGTGTTTGTGCTTGGGGAATACTTGCACTGCAGGCTGTGAGCTGGAATGGGATCAGGCTTCTCCATTGAAATGCAGAGCCCTAAGCAGCCACAACTCTACTGTCAATAACACAAGTGGTATGCCAGGAATAACATCACATTTATGCCAGGCTAAGAACCACAGCCTGAGGTTTTTGAAAGAGCATTGGTTTAACATAAGTCGGCATTTCAGAGCTCTCAGCCCTAAATTTAGATGACTATGCAGCACTTTGCATGATTTATCTTACAACTCAATCAAGCCTCCCTTTGAGAGCATAAGGAAGCAAACATGATTCAAACAGCACAAGGTTTGTCTCAAGTGTTTCAAATCCCAGCATTTGTCAAGGCTGAAATGCAGATATTCACTAGAAAAGCTTCCTCAGAGCTGTAGGCAATGAGCATCTCTGACATTCAGGCCAAGCATCTATTTTTCAGTTTAAATCCAGACTTGGATGCAGTCACTGAGTTTGCTGAGGCTTGAAAGGTTATTGACTCATGGCTGCCTTAGAATACACTGTACTGCATGTCTTGTGGCATACTTACTTCACCATACTTACTTGATGCTGCAGCTACCACAGATGAGTACGCTGGGTGAACACTGCTAGAACCTAAAAATAAGAGATTTCAATTTTCAGCTATTGAAAAAAAAGCCCAATGTTGATGAATAAGAATAAATGGAGAAGGGAAGATTAAGGAAAACCTGATGTTCAAAAATCATATGAGAATTCCTTCACAGTGTTTTAATCTTTATAATCCAAAGGCTGTTACAAAAAATATATTAAAACTTCCATTTATTGAAAGTTACCACAAAATTAATTCCAAAATGAGTTCACCTATTTGTTGAAGTCTCAGTCCAGACACGTGAACCAAAGAACTCTCTGTTGACCCCTATACCTGAAAATCATGACAGCATTTGAGGATGAAGAGCTTATAGGCCAATATATTTTATGTAGAGATAAAGACTAGCCATAATTTTACTGCAGATGAACTCCCATCTCAGCAAATCTACACTTGTTTGTGTTTATGTGAGGCACAGTAATTTTGTATGTATCTCAAAGGCACAACTCCAGCCCATCTGGAAATATTTTATATATCCACTCCTAGTATTTCTACATTGAATTACTGAATTCATGAACCACTAAATCATGGCATATTCAGCTGCATGTCTTGTCCTTCAAATTTTAAGGAAGCTGTAGGTCAGGAGGAAAGCAATGCAAACATGCCAGCTACTGACCTATATCTCTGACCCTATGCAGTCCCGGTCTAGTCTTGGTTGCAGCTGCAACTGTTGTGGTTCTGGTTGTTGCAGGTGTTGTGGTTGGCTTTGGTGTTGTGGTAGAAGGATCCATTGTCGTGGTTGTTGGTGTTGGGGTTGTGGTGGCCACTTGTGTGGCTGGTGTCGGCACGGGAGATGTTTGATATTCTTTGTGGACTGTGTCCCCTGTAGGAAAATCGATGGATGCATGACATACATGGAAGCATCATTAACCATGCTCACTATTTAAGGCAACCCAGACACTGGTATTCTTCTCAGATGCCTACAAGCATCCTCATCTGTAGAGCCATTAACGCTTTTGTTGCTGTGTGGATGTGTAGCACAGATGCCTGTGTGACACAGTATTACACCACTCTCTGGCGGGTGCTGACAACTGCCTGTTGCAGCCTTAGTGATTTCCCTACACTTCCCTTCTTTGGCCAGGAACACCAATCAACCTGACAGATGTCTCAGAGCTATGAAATGGTTCAACCAGCCAGCTGCAGTTTCTGTTTTGTCATCATCTTTTCTCAGCTCAATTAAGCAGCTAGAAAGTCCATATAAATGGAAATCTGCTGGCATCTGGCAATAAAAGATGGCCATTCTGAGTCATAGACCATAATAAAATATGCATTGCCCACCACAAAACTGAAGTGCTTTTGGCAGAAACACAATTTTTAGATAAGGGTGATACAAGGAGTGGGTCAGATCCAGAGCAGGGAGTGTTAGGACTTTAGGTGAGGAGAGCAGGGGAGCGCACCACCTGGGAGATGCCGATTTCATCTAACTTTGACTCATCTCACAGTTGCTACTACTTTTAAAATGTATCATCTGTTGTGTGAACAGAGACAATTCTAGCTGCAAAATCTGCATCCTAAATATTCTTATATGAATTGTTAAAACGCTTACAGTTCTTTCAAGTCATCATCTCAAAAAAGATCCTTCACCATTATCTTCTCCATCTCTATATTCCATGCTCACCTCAGTCTTATTCCTCTCCTCCCACTTACCCACAGCCATGGGGATGGCCTGACACACTGTGTACACTAAAAGGGAATGGTGTGCAGTCTATTCACTGCTGCACAGCACAAGCTTGTGTTTTATTGTTGGATGTTCTCCTTTTGCAAAGCATCTCCATGAAACTGTATGGTGGATTTATCACCACCTAATGCTAGGTAGTGGAAAACTCAGATCTCAGACAGTTTTAATGGGATAATGCTGAAAGGGACCTCAGAAGAAAAAACAAAACAACTCAGCTGAAAAATCAGTATGAATGACTCTCTTTGGGCTGAGCAGTGCCCTGCTCCACACTGCTGGTCTAAAACAAAGAAGACAGAGGGCACAGTGAGTCTTCCCTGTGATCTGGTGCTGCTGGAGCAAGGAGAAAGCAACAGGGCCCTATACTCCAGGCTGCAAGGAGCAAGGAAGATAGGAGCTCAGAGCATTAGCAGAAAACCCAAGGAAGCATCACAGTAAGAGCAGAGAAAAGATGTTGCTTTGGTGCTTTTTGGCTGCGTTTTTGGTGGAGCCTTTAACACAAGAGAAGGGCTTCACAGAGTTAGTTGTTCCCAGTGCTTCTGAGGGCAGGGTGCCCATCTCCCTCACAGTATCTTCAAAGGGTTTGCAGAAATGATGTTGCTTTGGTGCTTGTTGGCTGGGTTTCTGGTAGAGCCTTTAACACAAGAGAAGGGCTCTCCAGGGCTTGCTGTTCCCAGTGCTTCTGTGGGCAGGATGCCCATCTCCGTCACAGCATCTTCACAGAGCATGTGGCTTGCATAGGAAATTGCTGAGAGCCTTGTTGCAGGCTTCTGAAGTTCACAACACCCAAAGCACAGGCAAAAATTAAACTGCAAGGGTGCCCTTTCTTCTCTGAATTGGTACGTGCCTTCCAAACACCACTGCAGGTGCTCATATAACAGCACTGGTTTGGTCCGAAAGAGGCTGCAGAGAGGAGGTTGAGTGAGGGAGGTAAAGCTGTATGTATTACCAGCATCAAACTGCTTCCCATAAGCATCTGGAGGCAGGTTAAACCAGGACAAATGCTGTAAAAGAACACCAAGATCCCCAACACATACCTTGTTCTGGTGCTTTTTCTGATGTGTTAGTGGTATCTGCACTCTTCATAGCTTTAAGGTCTTGCTCTGGCTTTTTAGGCTCTGAAACAAAATGAAGAATGTTAGGAAGGGCAGCTCTGACAAAAAATACTTTTTGCTCTCATATGTAGAGATTATCAGTCCCCATGGAAGGCATCCCATCACCTGGCATGAGGTATGTCAGTCAGTTCAACCAGAGCTTTCTCACAAAGAGAGAAAAAGTAGTGGCTGGGTGCCTCTAGGGGGTAGCCAACCCCTATTTCTAGTGCTTAATTTTGGCATTTTTATTGCCCAAAACTTCCTGCCAATATCAATAGAATTTCTGAAGTGAGCAATAAATACAGGTTTTTACCAGTAATAAACCAGTACTCATGAGAATAATGCATCATATTGTTGATTTTTCTTCTGAGTAGCACTGTGTCCTCAGAATCAGGGTCACAGTGTGTGCAGGGCATTTGGGGAACACAAGTTATTGTGCAGTATTTCAGTCACTAACTCACATTCCGATCTAGATTTTTCTTGCCTGACACTGTCACATCATCATGGGGCCAAATCCTGAATGCCACAGACTGGCTTAGAAGGAAAGGGGAGATTTTTTGTCCTTTTTTCTTCTTCTAAGACCCAAAGTCATCAAAGTACATGGAAAATTTATTGCAGTTCATTTACTGCTACCCTGCAAAAGAATTTGCCTCTGCTTTTATGTCTGACTGAGTACTGGAGGATTTTGATCTTAGGTTTTTTTCCTCTTCTCTAGTTATTTTGGCAGCTTTGACCTATTAAAGAAATTAGCCCAGGGATAATGGTTTCCTAAAAATTTGTGTTATTTTTTAAAACAGCATTTTTTGATTGTTTCTACCAGCTGTGGATAGTTACAATTTTGGGAAGGCTTTTTCCTTGCTGTGCGCAGAATCTGGGGAACACTATAACCACTTAGCAGCATTTAAAGAAATCTCAGGCACTCTGAATCTCTGGTGTCCTTGGGATGAGGACCAAAATTGCATCTCTAACAGCTGGTGAGGGCTTTTTGCTAATCTGGCAGCAAGTGAGAGTAGTCCTCAAAGGATTGCCTTGGTGTCCTCCCAATAACTGGTTTAAGTATCCAAGTGAACAATGTGGTCTCTGTGATTTAAATCAGAAGAAAATGGTAGCTTTTTTAAAAATTATAAAAGAAGTAGGATATCCTCCATCACAAAATGGCACTAGCACCAGAGACCTTTATCTTAAGAAAGAGCTGTTTCTAACAGCTGAGATGACTGGGCTTAGGTGGCAGGGCTAGGGAGTGCTGACAGGGACAAGCAGGGCTTGAGAAGGTGAACTGTGACCATCAGATTTCTTTACTACCTATGGCACAGGGCTGGGCAAAGCAACGCAATGGCAAGCACTGGATTTCATGTAACAGTGATTACTTATGCCTTTGATCATTCTGGGTTTTCTCTGCTTGAATGCATAGTCTCTGTTGCTAGGATCCTAACATTTTCAATCACTCTGATTCAAGAACAAAGTGAAGGGAAGCTGCTTGAGTCTTTGGTTTGCTGGAGGATCATGTTCTTGATATTTTGCTTGAATGACTGAGCTGTGACTTGATGATGCTCCCTGTTTCTGTGCTGATTCTCACATAATGTGGGTTTAGCACTGGTGGAAGAAATGATTGCTTCCTGCCTGCTGACCTCTACTCTGGCTGTGATTGTCCCTAGTCTAGTCTGAGATATTTGGGCTGATACCTAAACTGTTGGGTATATTTGGGAATGATGAGATGTAGTTTTAGTAAATGTTTCATAGAAAAAGCCAAGATTTCTAAGGTATTGCCTCCCTTCTAGCAGTGCATAATATTTGGATCATTAATTTCTGTGTACAAAATCAAGATATAATCAAATTTGTACCTACTGTTTGCAAAGGTATTGTAAACTAAGGGCATGGCTTTTAGTGATGCATACTCAGTCCAAACAACTACAGCTTTCAGATTTGACTTTGTGCAAATAAAAACCAAAAGATGAGGAAAAAGCTCTCCACTTCCAAGGACCAAATAATAATGTACAGGAGAAGGACTCTAAGTAACCTCTATGTGGCCTTGAATGGATGCACCCGCTGACAGGCATTTGAGTTCATGGAGAAGATAAGGCGGTTTTGTTACATCAGAACTCACTGGATAAGTTCAGGGAGGCTCAGGCTCAGCAATCAGCCAGAGCTGTGTTAGGGAAGTGTGTAGCAATGCAAGACATTAATTTTGTTTTCATTCACACCCCACAGGAATAGTCTGAACTTTAAACGGTTGTTACAGGGAGCACAAACAAGTGTCATTTCAGTGACAGAGGCACTTCATGTGCTCTTGAATATCAGCTACCACCTGGTGTGAGACTTGATCAAAGACCTCTGAAAACAACTGAATTATTTAAACTGAGTCTTACGGTGTAGGAATGTGACTAAAATGGTTATACAGAGTAGTTCCTTATTGTACCATCCTACTAAAGCTGCTGTGTGTTGCCACTTGTGTCATTAGTATTATATAATTATTTTTTATTATTATACTCTCAGCACTGTATATCAAGAGATACCGTTAATAACGTTAGAGGAAGTCAACATGTATAACCTCAGAGGCTTTCAAATAATCAGTACAGCATCATACTCACTAACAGATTTAAAGCAAAAGGGAAAGCAATTGGAAACAGAAGTCTCTGAAACACAGTGTGTCCAAAAAATAGAAATTGTCTGGGATAATTTCCATATGCTTAACATAAAAAAATACCATGACAGATTTGGATGAGATGCTAAGGACTGCATGATCTTCTTACTCTGAATAGTTATATCTTTGCATTACACAACTGAGAAGCTGCAACAGATAGTTGTGAATGGATGTAAGGGAAAGTCAGTCGCAATTACTTGCCTGATTTAAGAGCTGTGCTTTTTGAAGAGGAATATTCAAGAGTTGATGGATATGTCACACCTTTTCTTGGCTTGCCCTCTTAAAAAAAACAAAACAACAATTAGAAAGCATCACAAAATATTCTAAGTATTCTTGCATTAAATTGTCATTTAACATATATGCTCAAAATCAGACCCCACTTCTTTACTGCTCAACTCATTTTTCTTTCTGATAGCAGAATCTCAAAACCATGTCACTAAAAATGCCAGTGCCTAAATCCAGCATCATGAAAGAAAAAAAAGAGGTTAGAAAGCATGAAAACACAGTCCTGGGAAGGATTTGAAGAGGTCGGTCTGTTTATTCTTTTGCTCTCAAATGGTGTTAAGCATAAGGGGACCATTTCTGAAGGGCATCTGTGTAACCTGTACTTAAACCATGCCTTCCCTAGGCAACCTTTTCCAGAGCTCAACTATACAATTGACTTTAAAAAGCATGTTTGATGTGGGATTCATTTCATCACGCACATAGCATTCTTCTCTGACTTGACTTTTGCAAGATGCCATTTCTGGCAATAGTCTTTAGCAATAATAACAGTAAGAGAAGGCTGTGCTTCTGTGTGGGAACATATGGCACCTATATTTATATCTAAAATGAGGGTCCTGTCTTAAAACAATGAGGCACATTTCCTAGTTAAGATTTAAACCACAAATCTTTTTAGTGCTGCAGCAGATGCCATCTCTATTGGTACATGTAGACATGCAATTTCATCTTTTGGGGCACTTTTTATATTCCTACATATGACTGAATGAAAAGTGTGACAGTAGAGGGAAGACAGCCCTGGACTCTAGGAACTGGTGGATGTAGGATTTCCAGACTGTGGTGACTGTCTCTACAAGATGCTGTGCTGTGTCATGCATCTGGACCACCTCAGATGAGCCCTACCTCCACCTCCTGCAAAACCTGAGTTGTGATGGTGATGCTTTCCTCTATTCCCTTGGTTACTTGGTGGATTCCTTGGGAAGATGTGTATAGCAGAGGCAGTGACATAAAGAGCTGTTCCATTTCTTATTTACAGTGGTATAAAATGAGAGCAGCTTCACTGAAGTCAACACAGATTCACCAGGGACCAGAGCAGGCCAGTTAGCATGGCAGGACAAGCTGGAAAGAGCTTCCTTTTTACTGTTAGGCCTCTCTCAGAAGCTGACTTCAGTGAAGGGCAGCAGGTTTTCATATCCACTTTTGCTGGAGCTAAAACTGGGATCAGGAGCCAAGCAGGACTAGAGAGCTCTTCTGCCAGTTTTTGGTAGAAACATGGAAAAGGGTATTGGATTGCAGATGATTTCTAAATGCATTTTTGTATCCCCAACAGAACTACCAGGTATGAGTGGCTGGTACATGGATGCAGCACTAGTGTAATAATCTGATCTTTATTTAAAGTATTTCTATGCTAATCTGCTTTCTAATGCAAACCTGAAGCCCACTGCTGTGCAAATAAGCTAACCAGTGTGGGGAGGCTGGCTGCTCCTGAACTCTGGGGTTTTTGATCAACAGCAGCTTGCATTCCATCTGTGACCACGAGGTAGGTCTGAGGCTTGGCTGAATGTGGCCCTGCTCTCTGGGGCAATGGTAATATGTCTTTTTCACTGTCTGGAAGAAGTTACATCTAGGATGGAGTTTGCTTAATGTACTTAAAAATGGATTTATATGTGGGCTCAAAACCTCAACTTCTGGCCATTGAAGTAGAAGCAATGGGGTGGTGGCTGCTCACCCTCTCACCCTTATTTGTGACTTGCATACTCAGGCTTCTAGGACTCTATTTTCCTAAACCACTAGCTGCAAAACTCCCACTAAAGTGAATGGAGTCATTCAACTGAGTGCCAAAGCATTTTAGTGCTTGAAAGTGAATACCAGGGCATTTGCATACCTCCTGGTGTGCTGGCTGCTTTAATCCCAGAGGACAGACCTCCTTCCCCACTGCCCCTAAATCACACCACTTCTTCACCGAGGATTCCTCTTCTGTGTTCTTTTGTGTGGATGCTCATTCACAATTTAAACATCACAAACTCTTGGAGACAATATTCTAACAAGGAATAAACTCTTGACACATTACCAGGATGCAGTACCGCACACATGTTTGGCCTCTTAAATAGGAATTTGGCTGGAGAATAGGGAACTCAGTTCAAGCTCTAAAGCTGTCCTGAAAATAATGCCTTAGGTGACTTTGTGTTTTCACTGGGGAATGCTTTGAGCAACTCTGTCTTTTTATGACTAATAATTGTAAAATTGTTAAAAAAACCAAACAACCCAAACCCCGCTCATCTCTTCTTGTGAGTGAGATCAATCTGCATTCAGCCTCAGGCTGCTGAGATGAATGACACAGCCTTCCTGACATTGTAGTCCTTTAGATTTCCCACTGATATTCTAGAATCCTTACATTTTCAGTAGGTATAGTGAGAGTATTCTTCCTATTTATATATGAAATATGATATTATATATGTTATGTGATGTATTATGTTAGATTTCTGCGTGAGCTAGTTTATAAACCAGGTAGTTCCACTGACATCAATGAGAGCACTCAGCACATGTAAAACTAAACACTTGAGGGACAAACCCCATCATGCGCATCACCTCCTCTTACATGTGCTTATAACTTTCTCTTGTATCTTCTTATACAGTGTCTCATTAATTAAGAATAAAATTTGTTACTACAAATCAAAAATTCCTTCAGTTTTATGGGATAACAACTGAGCAGCTGCTGAGGTAAAAAAAGCTCATTTCCCATTTATGTACCAGAATTACAATGTGCTGTTTGTCAGGGGAAAACCAGCAGCAAGTACAAGCAGCAATTCAACTATTCCAGGAAATTCCTACTTATCCAAAATAAGTCCTCCTCATAATGTGGTGTACCCATACCAGAATGCTGTAAAAAATGCATCCAACTATATGAATGCAAACTCCAGATGACAGTCCGTTTTGGTCAGTTTCTGAAGCCTCCTTTGCTGTCCATACATTTTCAGATGAAAAGAACATTTCTTTACTTTTAGTGGTGGTACAGTCACTTGAGGTGTTGATTTTTCCAGGAATGATGTAGTTAACTAATATCAATTGGTCACACCTGTCCTAAAGCGAAGTGTAGGCCAACAAGAACTGAGACACTGCATGGATGCAGTAGGAAGTTAGATTTAGAAACTGTATGTAAAACAACGTAAATGAGACCCTCCTTTCACACAGGTAGAATGAGTGTAGGTCGGTTGAAGATAATATAAAGCTGGTGAAAAAAAAATCTGTGAATTTTGTCAGTGAGTGCAAGTAAGCTGCTATATATAATATGGGGGCAAGAAATAAATGAACATTAAATTAAGATGGATTTCCCTGCACTGATATCAAAACTGTCTGGCTAACAGAGATGGGGAGAATTTGTAACATACTTGGGATGCACCAACCAAATAATACAGGGTTTCCATAAACACAGTATGGCTATACGTGACTTGAGGTGGGTTGACAAAAGTCAAAAGTCACTTTAGAAGGTGAGAAGTCCGTTGCAGGCAGAAGATGCTTCAAGGGCAAAAGGCCCTTTAGTTCCCTTAGCAGCAGTACTTACCAGGGTGGAGAGTGAGTGCAAATAGGAAGACCTCCGTGTCAGTACCAAGGCTCTGATTTTATGCATCAGCAGCAGGAATGAAGATGCCTTCAGACTGCCTGTCACCCCTGCAGCGGGCTCAGACCTACACTGGGTCTGAACCAACCACACCACTTGCAAGGTATATGTCTCTCTGCAGGCTATATAGGAAGCCCATAATAAAAACTGTCTCAAATGTGCTACTGATGCTAAAACTAGGTGGGATGGGCCTGTGGTGACTAAACAGGTCTCTAAAGAAGGCTGCTGCCCCCTCTGCCCACTGTTGCCTGCCTGGTTGGGTAGTGGGGAGCAGCTGGGGAGGGCAGGCAGCTCTGGTGCTCCACCATGGTACCTGACACGAGGAAGGACTCCCTCCAGCGCGGCAAGGACAGGGACCGGACCCCATTGGAGAAGCTCCCCCGGTACCCAGAGTGGCCAGCGACTTTCTGGACAAGGATCTTCCCGCCTGTGTTGTCAATTATACCACTGCAAAGGGAAAACATGGTGTCTGAAAGCAAAAATTCCCCACATAAAAACTTAGACGCTGTTCAACAAAGCAAGAGGTATGAAGCATTCACTTTTTGCCTTTAAAGCAGGGGCTGTAGTGGAGCTGTGACACTACTATTAAGTCTGCTGCTAAGGAATATCTGTGCTTCTTCCACACAGAGAAGAGCAGTTTGTTACGAAGTGCTGTCAGGATGTGTTTGCTGTTCTCACTGATCTACTGGTCCTGTGTTCAAGGTTGACCTCATTGCACACAAGAACAAGCTACCTCCTTTGTTAAAATTCCTGCAAGCTTGATTGAATGACTGAAGATACAAGGAGAAGTACTCAGAGACGTTTCGGGGCCAACCACGTGATGACAGAAATACAAATCTGAGGCAAACCTCCAACTTGCTTGACTCTTTCCTTTGTAAAAAAAAAATAGCATTTTCTTTGAGTTCCCCTATGTATCACCTGCAGTAAACTCAGCCTGGCTCTGACCTCAGCTTGGAGTAAACTGAACACAATATTGCTGGAACCTGTAGAAAACCTGGCAGGCTCCATGTGTGAGGCACATTAAATGGTGTTTGACATATGACATAAAATGCATTTCATACAGTAAACCTTCGGTGCATGCAACCTGCCGCAGCATCATTAGTGTATCAGGCAAACCAGGAAGTGACTGTGGCACTATAGGAGCAGTAGGACTGGAAGGAAAATAAGTAATGGGCAGCAAACAATAGTGAAAAATATGTTAGAACTGTAGCATTCTCTGATGATTACAAGAAGCTGCTGGTAATATAGCTGTAAGGAAAGGAAATCTACTGTCTGCAGAAATACAGCATATAAGTTAAATCCACCCAAACCCAGCTGGTAAACAAGGAAACTGAAAACCCTTACTGCAACAATACACACAGCCAGAATTTGAGCTACAGGGGAAACTGAAGTCTCTATCAGTATTTTGTAGCTCCCCTTTGGGACAAGCAATTTCCTTTGTACACTAGTATCAGAAGGAAGGCTCTGGTTTGAAAGCCAGTCATCTAGCAGTCACCCCCTAGAAAGGGGCTGAGCTGGCAGAGCTGACACCAGGAGGTGGCAGCCCTATGCACACAGGCACTGCAAAGCACAGAGGTAAGGTACAAAGTCCCAAAGTATACAGCTGTGATCCCAGCTATTTCACAGAACTGGAAGGCCTGCAGTAGCTCAAATAACTCTGTATGAAGTCATGTTGTCAATCAGGCTTTACAAATTCTTACTGCATTTTCAGTTGAATGCATCCTGTCCCTGCATCCTGCCTACAGTTATGGTGTGTTGAGGTGGTGAAGTTATTCTCCATTAAAATTTTATGCACAGTTTTTCATGGATAATCGAACTCAGCAAAATTTGCACCATAAAATTAATGCTATAAATTTGCTTCAGTGACTTTTCTGTAGCAGGACAGCTCTTGATGTCAAGGACAGTTAAATTCAAATCTGGAGAATCAAAACCAATTCCAGAAGTATGAGAGTTGTATGTATTCATTCCTCGTGATATGCCAATTTTTTCTGAAGCTTTATTAGTAGCAGAAGCTCTATCCTATCTTCTGCTTGGATAATAACAGTAGAATAGCAATTTGCTATGCATGAATGAGAGATCTGTAGCTCTCAAGGCAGTTCTCCAAAGATTGAGAAGTGTGTTCAAACATGACTGATTTGAACAGGGATACAGGATTGTACAGGGTTGACAGCACCTTTTAAGATTGGATCCCTTGCATCAGACATGGTCTCTCTCACAGGTTTTCTACTAGAAGAGCAGTCTGCAATCAAACCTACAAGGCAGTAGGAACTTTAAAGGGTTTGAAAAGCTGAGAACTCCCTACACCAAAATGACAGGTTTTTCTGAGCCCCTTGTTCATTTATATGCACTCACCTGTGAATGGCGGCATTGCACACGCTGGAAAAGGAAGCATAAATGTCTGTGCCATAAACACGGTATTTTACATCTTGACACCCAGGAGGGCATTTTGCAATGAATTCTGGATTGATTATCTTCCCCGCCTTGACATCGCAATCGATCTGGGGCACATCTGTGAGCACAAAATCTTCATAAAGCAGACTGATTGTTTTCATAGCTGAGTGATCTTGTCATAAAACAATGAGTAACAGAGTGTCAGGGATGCCCTCCTCTTGGACCTTTGTATCAGCAGTTTTGGGTTACAAGACATGTCTATGTGTTCTGCATCTCTAAAATAACACATAATACCCCCTATACTGAGGGATGTGGCTGTAACTAATGATGGAATAAAGCAGCCTCAGGGTATTTCTAACCTTCAAGTGTTTGCTTCTTTGAAGGAAATATCCTTTATGACACTTTGCTGGAAAGAGAAAGAAATGTAGTCACCCAGGCCATGGTTCACATGTGGGAAGGAGGGTTTAGGGAAAACGGTGACTGTGAGTCAGGACAGGGAAGGACAGGGAAGGACCGAGCACACATGAGGCAGATTGCTTCACAAACCTCCTGCTGTGCTCATGTAGCTCTGTTCCACCTGTAATGCCAGGCTGCAGCCACAGCCCATTATCTTGTCTTGAGTTTTAAAAACGTTTGCTGGGTAAAATTTACTTTGAACAAGGGGTTAAATCATGATTTCACAACCTCACAGTGGGCTGGTTTGTCAGCTAGATGAATAAAATAATCTGTGGACAGAGATGCTTTTACAACAATGCTTTTACAGCATTAGAGCTGAAAATTATACATCCTAGTGCACAGGACATGCACCACTTGCCTCACGCTAATCAGCTACATATGCTTTGTGTTACAGCAGGTCCATTTCACATATTTATGTCTCTCTGTGCTTGCTTAGCTCCTTGAGTGGTCCCTAATGACCTATGAAGACACATTTTAGCAGTGAAGTACACAATTTTCCCTTTACGCACATTCAACTGCACACACTTTACTAAGTGATTTGATTTCAGTAAAAGAACCTGTTAGGTAACATATGCTTCCATTGGCTCTGCAGACAATTGTGAACAGTACCCCAATATAATCTCACTTTGTACTTTTTTGTTATGTGTCAGCCATGCCCCCTGCAAAGCAATCAAGAATTCTACTGGGACCACTTACATAGCTTAGCCTTTCTCATCTTCCTTGTGGCTTCCTTAGCTGCATATGTACAGGTGAGAAACACACCTAAAACAAAGAAAACACAGTATTAGGAAGAAGGGGGACTATCAACATCAATCACTACAAACTCCTGTGCATGAGATTTCCCAAATTAGAATCAATGGGTTGAAAAAATAAAATGGGAATATTCTCAGGCACAGCTAAGTTTCTACCTGTTGGTTAACTTTGCAATCAAGATGGCATCTACTGTGAGGCAGTTTTATAAAGGGGATTAAAGATCAGTTCACACATTCATCTGTGAAACTCACTACCAAAAGATACCGTTGAGTTCATGTGGTCCAGAAAACCATGAAAGGTCCCAGTAATTCTACAAGTGATGCAAACTCCTTGTAATCAGTGTGATAAAGATGACGGCGAAAAAATATGCTCTGGGCATAAAGCGACTGGGAAGCCACAGAGAGAAAGATCCTTCTTAACAGCCTGGTAGGGAGGTTAACTTGTAATCATGTGTTGTAGTGTTCCATTCAGTGGCAGTAGCAGGTATAGGCAACACTACAGACTGTAAGAAGGTCTAGTGTGGCATGTCCCAGTATCCTGTCTCAGCAAGAGCACTGATTTTCTTTGGTAAGTAGAATTAGATTTTAGAAGTGAAAGAGACGTAAACTGTTATGTTGAAACATACAACACAATATATGGATGCATCTTACGTTGTTAGGTTTACTTGCTAAGTGCACAACATAGGAAAACTCTTCACTCTTCATTCTCTGTACTTATTTTGCACTATATTATGGGCAATTAATAACTTCATTACAGATATCCTGACTTTCCTGTTCACCTTTCCCTTCTCTGAGCTTTCAAAAGGGAACTGAAACTCTATGATGTGTTGGCTGATCCTCTCAGCATTTAATCTTACTAGAATATGCAACAACAGTCTACTTTCTTTATGTTCTTCTCCCTCTAGCCTTGCTGCAGAGAGTTTACAGACTTAATCATTCCCAGAACCTACTCAAAAGAAAAAAATCGGTCTCATAGTGTCTGAAGTGACAGTGTAGAGATGCAGTATTAGGGCCTTTGGTCACTGGTGCAAAACTGTAGTTCGGAAAAAAGGAGCAACCCACTGAAAAATAAAGTGCAAAGTCCCAGCTACATGCAATGTTAGGGCATAATATAATGTAGAGGACATAATTTGATATCTTAGTAAGGACAGAAAACCTACACAGGTAGCTATGAATTTGAGCTAAGAATAGCTATCCTGTTAGACTTGAGGATCCAAGCTAAAGGGAATATTGCCTGGGAATATCACAATTAAAGTCATACAGCAGTGTTAGGCTGTGTGGTGGCTGGATCTCCATCAAAGGGAGACATGTAAGTAAAGTACACTAAGAAATCATGCTTGATCAACCAGAGTGTTCATGTAAAATGATTTGCAAATTCTGGAGTCTCTACATGTTCCCAAAAAGAAAGATCCTGTCTGACTGCCAAGGTAAAGAAAATGGGAGACACTTATAGCCTTTTTCCTTTGGCATCTTCTTGTTCAGGCAAAGAGCAAGAACATATTAAAATTGGGAAAGGATTCTCCCATGTGAAAAAACCCCAAAACCAGATGATTCTTATTTGGAGAGAATCTTTCCATTACAGACATTTTTCAGGGCCCGTTGTGCCATATGGACTGCATGTAGCTGGTCATGTACTTAGATATCTNTAGCCTTTTTCCTTTGGCATCTTCTTGTTCAGGCAAAGAGCAAGAACATATTAAAATTGGGAAAGGATTCTCCCATGTGAAAAAACCGCAAAACCAGATGATTCTTATTTGGAGAGAATCTTTCCATTACAGACATTTTTCAGGGCCCGTTGTGCCATCTGATATGGACTGCATGTAGCTGGTCATGTACTTAGATATCTTTGCAAGTAATTAATATTGTTTCTATGCCAAAATCAAGAAATTTGGGTGGCCTGTTTCTGAAAAGCTGTGACAAGGCTTACTCCACCTGTCTTTGAGAGAGAGCTTCATCAGCCATGGAGTCCAAAGGGAAGAGAAGAAGCCAGCTGACACAATGGTCAGCCAGGGCAGGAACACACAGCCTAAACACACAGCCTAAGAACCCATGAACTACTAACTGTAGCACATCAACTGTACTTACCAAAGAAGATTGCAATAACTGTGCTCTTCATGGCAACTAAAACAAAATCTGGATGTGTCACTAAGGAGCTCTGAAAAGGAAAAGAATACATCAGGCTTTATTTAGAGGTATTGGAGATGATACTGGAATGGTAGATGAAGAGGAACTGTGCATTCTTCTTCAACCTTTCACAGTCCTCACATGTTGCATCCTCTTTTCAGGCTTTGTAGAGCAGCTGATGTCCCCAGAGGAAATGGTGTTTGGGCTGTGGCTAAAGAGCAGTCCCTCCCATGAACTGATTTTTCACTTCTGTCCAAGATTTGCTTTTTGCCTCAGGATACCAAGATTTCATTCCGCATGCTACTGTATGGCTATATGTGACTTGAGATGAGTTGACAAGTTCATTTGCTACTCTTTTAAGGCATAATCACAGAATTTTATTGTCTGTCCAACAAACTGCACCATGTAATCTCATAAAGATATGGGGAACATATGTCCATTCATTCCTGAAGGACATTGCATGAAGTAATAGTGCCATAGTTTGTGAGTCAAATTGCTGGTTTCTTCACTGAGGATGTGTGTGCATGCACACATGGGCACTTGAGGTTAAGAGGACACTGTCATAACACTTGGACAATGTGTTAGCTCAGATGCTTTTCTCCTCACTTACATGTCTCAACCTATCACCACATCAGCGGTATCAAACAATTGTCCCCCTGCAATGAGTTCTCACTTCAGGTCATTCCAGAAAAAGAAGAGGCAGAATAAGGGTAGCAAGTCATTTGCAGAAACACCATGCACCATTAAAAAATATACTCACACTGACTTAAGCTTTGGAAAAGGCATCTTAATAGGAGCATGGGTGAATAAATTCATCATCAGTATCTTTATTTAAAACCAAAGAGAGCTGCGAGAGTTTGTCCTGACAGTGTTTGGCTCATTGCTGAGGTATTTTCACTTCCAGTTTCTTTAGTGTAGAAAAGGTCTGAGACAGCAAAGGGCCAATGGGTGCTTTGTGCATAAAATCCAATACTACTTAATTTCTCATGTCTCATGAAATGTAAACCCACCTGTACCATCAGTACTGCACAAGACTTCTCATGGATTTCTGAAGGCTCATTGCCACAAGCCATGCTGTCCGCAGGCCAAGGTCAGCTGCTCCAGGATCCCAGTCCTCCTGGGCAGCAGTGCCCCAGTCATGGCTGCTATTGCAATCTCTACCTAGTCTGTTGTTGGCACTGCTTTTCAAGACCATAGGAAGTGGGTTTTGGTTTGTTTTCTTTTCCCTAGGATACTATGAATTTTCTGAAGAAAGATGCCAAGAAACCTAAAAGGAGTTCATATGTAAAGGCTGCTGGGGGCAAATAACTTCAGCACACCCCTTAGCCTGCAGTGACAGATACTTCGTGAATAAGAGAGTCAACAGAAGCATTTGGACCATGCTGTTACATTCACTTAACAAATTTGTTGTCATAGCTACACACAAAAGTATCTTATAATGGACTCTGTACTTTTGCTGGTACAGTTTATATTAGTATCCTGATAGCAGTAAATTACAGTAGCAAAGAAACTTATTTTTGCCACTTTATGAATTGCTGCATTAAGCACTGTGATGCCAGGAAAATGCACAGACATCCTGTGACACTGCTCTTGTGACAGAGCTCTCAAGGGGGGTCCTGGCTTTCAGACCTTGGGCTGTCAGAAGGGGGAAGCGCAGGAGGATTTGCACTGCTGACCATACAGTGTCCAGCTTAGAGGCTCCAGGATTTCTGCTGTGGGAAGTCTGTGCATTCATTGTATCCAGGGCTTAGGGAGTCACCTGCTAGAAGCCATATGAGATCTCCTATGCCGTGCACTGGCACGGCACCTGCTAGTTCAAACTGGTAAAGGGAGTAACAGCCTGGAATAAATCAGTGACATTTTTTTGTTTCTCTGGGAAGGAAAGGGGAAACAGAGCTCCAATCCGTGCATATGACAGGCATTTTAGTCTGTGTAGATCTGCTGGGAGTCTTGAGAATGTTTCATCTGTAGATCAAGAATGATACTTTGATATTAAACACAAAGCTATTGTTCCTTTGGTTTTGTCTTTTGTTTGTGGTTTTTTTGTTTTTTTTTTTTTTTTTTTTTTTTTTTTTTTTTTTTTTTTTTTTTTTTTTTTTTTTTTTTTTTTTTTTTTT
>NDXB01010981.1:17781-58572 GCA_002631895.1 Agapornis roseicollis | reverse complement strand
TAAAGGGTGTGGGTGGTTTTTTGGGTGGGTTTTTTGGTGTTGTTTTTTTTTTTTTTTTTTTTTTTTTTTTTTTTTAATTAAAGTGTGTTTTAATGAGAAATATTTCTGGTTCCAAGTCACTGGGAAATTTTGTTTCTGATCAACATTTTCTGTTTTGTTTTTGTGGGTTTTTGTTTTTCCCCAGGGTTTGCTTGCTGAAAACTGGGCCTGAATAGGAAAGGCAGCCCAGGGCGACCCAGCCACATCCTGCTGTGGAGGAGAACAGAGATGCCAGCTCTGAGAAGGTGGCAAGAGAGGTGAGGGTGAGCCAGCTGTGGAAAGAGGGAGGGGGCTCTGCTCTTTGCTGGCGGGGCACTGGCAGAGGATGTGGGAGTAGCCCTCAGACAACACTAAATATGCAGCTGCCTCAGCACAGAGTAGGATGCAAAATGTTTGCAGAGCACAGAGCAAATAGCTGGGCAGCTAATGCGTTAGTGCCATGCTGTCAGGACTGCCCGTTCTGTTACATCCCAGTGCCTGCAAGGGTTAGACGCATCCACACAACCAGCAATCTCCGCTGGCCAGTATAACTATCCATAGATGCCTTAGGAGCCTACATAATTTTTTGTAGATCCCCGACTTGTCTGTGGGCCATAGCACTGGAAGAAAAGCTCATCAGCAATACATGTTGCTGTCTTATCTGTAGCAAGCCCCTTCACATCCCACTTTTTGCTGCAGCTTGCTTCCGCGGGGCATTATCAGGAGTCAGTAAAAGGCAGTCTTACTTCATCCCACCACAGCGCTCACAGCACTGCCTGCAGCATCTTTGCTTCTAAAGTAAACAGAGTTTAATTAAACAGAGTTTGATTTAGTAATAGAGATGCAATCTAAATGGCTACAGGCTTTCTGGTCACGTCTGCACCTTCCCGAACCTCTTCAATAGCACGGGCTGCGCAGCGTTCACCCAAGTTTTCCAAGTGGGAAATGTGCAGCAAATAAAGGAACCGGTATGCAAAAGAATGGCAGCTGCTCTAGGACTGTTAGAGAGCTCTTTTACAGGCGAATGAACAGTCAATTTGTAGTAAGACATTGTTTTCTAAACATAGCATAAATACTCTTATCTTGCTTGGCTGGTCATTAGAAGAGAGATAATTATAGTCTCCGTGTGACAGCCGGGCCCAAACAGGGGCCGCATTGTCCCAGGTCCCAGCTGAGCTCTAGCACAGGCACCTCAGGCCAGCCCTGGGACAAGGGGCATTCTTGTGCCCCACCAAGTTCAAAAGAGGAATTGAAGTGCTGTAAGGAGGTGTTAAGCACCTATTTCTCTCTCTGCCTCTGGCCTTAAAAACTACTCCACAGGAAAAAGGTGAGGAAAGCAGACCTGTGATTGCTGTAGCTGCACCCTCCCTGGATTTATGTATTCAACACATACAAGAACTATTGTTTTTCTCTTCTTTAAAACAACCAGAACCAAAACAAAACCAACCCAAAACCTCAGTTTTGTTTTTTTTTTTTTCTTTTTTGCTTTGTTTTGGTTTTCTGCTTCTGTTTTTCAACACAGACCGATGAGACCTATATGATGGATGGGCTTTCAGAAGGAAGAACAAGTTTTCTGTTCAGTGTCTACTTTCTGAGCCCTGGACGGCTCAGAAACCGGTCTAAACCTCAGCTGATGCTGCAGCATGCTGGAGGAGTCCTGGTCGGCTCGGAGCTTCGACTGGTGGTCAGAACATCCCCCTAAGGATTGTCAGGATATCCTGGACTATTGTTTTTCACCACCCATTCAGAAAAGGTGGTGCCTGCCCACCCTCTTGCAATGGGCCAACATACACCTCACTACCCCAGCACATGCCCATACCAGTCCCCCTGTAGGAGGAACCCATGTCTATGAGCACCACAGCATTTTTTTTAACATGTTTAACCTCAGGACATTGGAGGAGGAGTACAGCAATAGCTGCAGATAGTAAACTGAGCTATCACTTCTATTACTTAGTTCACACAGGTGCCCTAAATTAAATATTTAGGAAGCTTCTTGTAAAATAGAGACTTGAAGATGCCTGTTCTGAGCGTTGGGTTAGCATGTAAAGTTATGGGGAAGTATTTTCTGTCTAGACTTTTATTTCTGGCTTGGAGGTGAAAAAAAAAAAACTTAAAAATTATCCAGGCAGACCAGGTACAGTTGAGTCTCTGATGCCACTGTTATGTGATGTTTGAGTTTATTTTTAGCATTGCTTTCAATAAAGCAATGGCCAGAAATATTGAGTAATTCTGTTGCTTCACATGAATTATTTAGTCTGGTTTCCCAGCTTCTGTGTTCACACAGTGGCTCAGGCAGTCTCCTTTTAGAAATATTCCAGTTAATCAAGTTGACAAAAGCAAGTGTAAAAATTAATTTCTTCTGGGAAAGTAGCAAGGAGCTGGGTAAAGAAGGTGCACTCTATTAATGTCTTCACTAAAGGGAAGACTTTAGTAAGATCTCATTAAACACAAGTGAATCCATGTGGGGTATCTTTTTTGCACCCCACATGTAAGGAAACCTGATTTAGCTAGTAAAACTATTTGGTTCAACCATCCAGAGGCAAGCTGTGTAATAATACTTCTAGGGAAAGAAATGTCTTGCATAACATAATGAACATCTTAAGAATGTAACATTCTTACTGCAGGTGAAAACACAAAGCAATATTAAATTATAGTGGCAGGGCAGTCAAGGCTTGAGATAAGACAAAAGACACAAGTCTTTCCTGTCATCCCAGTGAGAACAACCATAGCAACTCAAAGGATTAGGTAAAATATGCAAGCAAAAAATTCTCTTTAAAATAAGATACTAATTTAATATTCAAAAAGAAGCATGCATGTGTAATGGAGTTATTTTTGCTTGAGCTGTCTTTGCACCTCTGAAAGAGACCAGTCTTACAGCCATGACTGTCATTCAAGTGATGAACTGAATAAAGCCTGAAGAACATGGTACTAAAGATACAGAAAAAACATAGATATTCTTTGAGTGTAGTCAAATGCAAGGTGGTTTTAAATTTAGAATGTATATAATAAAGCACAAGCTATAAACATGAGTCCATTGCTGTTCTCAATCTAATGTATTTTAGAAGCCATCTAAACTACTTTTCCTCTGTGTGTGCTTGCTTCTTTTGTGTGGTGTGGTTTGGGTTTTTCATGTTAAATTTTGGAGAAGTTAGAGGAAAAGAAGTGTGCTCTAAGGTTGGTCTGCCTCTGTAATCTGTAGTTCTTTTTTTGCTCTGGATGTGGCGTAGTTCCCATAACTCTAGAAAGAAAATGTTAACTAGGGTTGAAAGTTTGCTTGGGGCATTTGGTTCATGTTAGTACTAGTCTGAGAAAAATTGCATTTTGAAAAGACTTATAGAGACTCTAATCTCTCTGCAGAGAGCTGAACGGCTGTGGCAGGCTTGACAATGCTATTCATTTTTGGAGCCCCAGCAGTAAAAGGAGAACTCAGCACAAAAGGATATGTAGTGTCTAGGCTACTGTACTATTTATACATCTGTATCTATCCATCTAGCAAGGGAGTTTACAGCATATAAATATGTATCACTGGAATAATACTATTTTCCATTCAGTATCTGGAGATTAGTGTTCCCCAGTGTCAGGTAATGCTAATTAGTGATACAACACACACCTTCCTATTGATCAAAGAGACAAAGTCTTCAAAGCAAAACCATTTCAGACCTAGCAACAAGTTGCATTGCCTACTACATGCTGTTTGAACAGTAATCATATATATGTCTGCTGAGTTGTGATTAATACACACTGTTCTTTGTCAAATAACTCAGCCCTGTTCAGGGCAGTGAGTATATGTGTCCACTTCAACAGTAGGGATTTAATCCTTTTACAAATACATAATGAAGTATGTATAACTTAAAGTACACTTTCATTCTACAGTTATGTCTTCATCTTCTTAGGTCTTTGATCATATGCACGCAGCTGGAATGCTAAAACAAATATTACATCCCTACAGTTACTTAGCAGTGAAAATATCTGACTTATCAACAGGCAAAAAAGCAGCTCACCCCTCTCCCTCATAAATAAATATAGCAGAGAAACAACATCAGAATTACCTTGCTTGAGGTGTGCAACTTTTTATTCCTTTCCTCCACACAGTATGAAAGTGCTTTTTTTCCCCAAGTTTCTCTGTACCCCAAACTCCAGCCAACGTTATTCTACAGAAGGAGAGGCAGGCAGCGGAGGGAGGCCTGGACACCTTTTCTCTTTCAGTGAGGAGCTAATCAAACATTCCCATCAAGCTCCCAGCTCTGTGAAAGGCACATTGCTTTCCCTCCCTCCCTCTGCTCCTCTGTCTCTCCCTCCCTCTGTGTCTCCCTCTCCCTCCCGCACACACAGGCATACAGAGCTCCTTACATTGATTTAGCAGCTGAATTAGGCGGTCCTATTTTAAATATATGTTCCCTCCCACATATTTTTGGTAGGGATTTCTATGCTCCTTTTGCACTAGCATGTCAGATTTGTCAAGTTTTTCTCTTCTAGGAAGTGAAGCTTTACTCAGCTGACATTTTGGCTGATATTTTTTGTCTCTCTGTGCAGTTCAGCACTGTAGTAAAAGGACTACAACTAGTATCTAGAAGTAAAATACACTGCTCTAAGGATTACAAATACCAGATTAGTTAGGTGCAAGTTCAATTTTAAAGGAAAATTAGTTTTGAAGAGATGGGCTGTAATGCCTTTACTCACGTGAATAGCATTGCATTCTCTCAAGAGTTTCCCTGAAGCTGGGGGATTAGTGACAGCAAGTCTGTGAGTCTGGGCACAGAGAGGCAGAAATATGACTTGAGGTTAGCATGGACTTCTCCCTGATCAAACAGGAAAGAATTTCTTCCGTATATCCAATCTAAACCTCTCCTGTTTAAGTTTGAACCTGTTCCCCCTTGTCCTGTCACTACAGTCCCTAATGAAGAGTCCCTCCGCAGCATCCCTATAGGTCCCCTGCAGATGCTGGAAGGCTGCTATGAGGTCTCCACGCAGTCTTCTATATAATATAATATCAAATGTTTATAAAAAACTGCCCACTCTTTTGTGTTACTGTAACTTAGTGTTACTAAGATGTAACAATCCATAATTCATAATTCTCTTAATACAGAAATTCAGGTTTGTCATGGTAATCCCTCATAAGGCAGAATGCCCTGGACTGGCAGAAAGGCTCTCCAGTTAACAAATTTGAATCATAAAATCATACAATAGTTAGGGTTAGAAAGGACCTTAAGATCATGTAGTTCCAACCTCCCTGCCATGGACAGGGACATTTGTTAGCAGATTTACCTAGAAAAATTACTAAAAAAGAAAAAAAATATTTTATTAATTTCAATTAACACACTCAGAATATCATCACTCATTTCATAAGGCTTTGTGAGGTTTTATTCAGATAATCATGGGCAAAAGGCCTGATGCTTTAGGACTGGACATTGAGAGATACATAGGTACATAGGTGCTTGGCGCCAAATATCTAAATACTGGGGTTTTGCAGCTAAGTGGCTATATGTCATTTCCCAGTGCTAGTGGAACAACAGCTCCTTCACTGCAGATGCTGATAGAAATCCTCTAAAAACCTTGGGTACCAACCTTCACTGGTATTCAGCCACTTATTTTGCACTTGAGTAGATTGCGTTCAGAAATCACAGGCATCTGAGTGCATCTTGAGTTACCTGCATATGGCTTTAAAGTCTCAGGTCAGCGAGTTATCCATGAAGCCTCTTGATCTCAAACCAGTGTGAGAATACTGAAAAGCCAGTTTCTGGCAATCCAAGACATAGTCAGATGGCAGAAGTTCAGACTGTGCCTGCAGAGCACGCAATAGGATTGCATAGAAGTAGCTGGACTAGTGCTGAGTGATGAAGCTGGGATGTCAGAAACAGTGGATGATCGGGATAATCGGCACAGGCAAAAATTCCTCCTAAGGTTCAGCTTCTAGTACCTGAATCAGCTCTTTGAGGTGTGTACGTGCTGGCATGTGGAATGTGGTCTGCAAGGTGTCAAAGCAGCAGTGACAGCACCTGCACTGAGTTATGCTTGACTGTTGCTCCTGCACAGTGGAAGCTGTGCAAAAGAAACAGCTGATAGATCCATTTCTCATTTCCCATGAACCAATTATCCAATTTGTGGATAAATTGTATCAAGGGCAAAGAGCCAATGTGAACCTGGCAGGACTTAGCTCAAAGGCAGTGGTGTGTGAACACAACTCTCACTTCTAGAAACGCAGCAGTGGTGCAGCCTTGTCTATGGTACACCCACCTGAACGCTTCCAGCCAGGCCAGCTCCAACTGGGGCATTGGGTCAAGGATGCTGCTAGTGAGTTGACACATTTCTGCATCGCTGCCTGTGAGCATCCTGACACCCTGGAAATGAGCATCCCAGGAACCGTGGAGCAGAATCACTGAGTGGGCAGAAAAAGTAAAGCTATCTAGGTTTGTCATTATCCAGGGTATTCAGCCTCTCTTTAGGGTGTGTAATGGAGAGCTGAAGAGCATAAAAACAAAACACAGAGGAAGACACTGGCCATCTCTTTTTATCACAACATTTCCAAGTGCTGCTGCTATGCTCTTTCCTGACAGAAGCAATTTCCAGCCACCCAACAGCTAGAAACACAAAAGTGGAGGAGAAGAGGTGAACCCTGTTGTATGGCTTCACTTTGGTGCTGGCATTTGCCACAGGGAAAGATCTGTTTGCAAAAGAGGTGACTTTGCAGTCAGGAAACCACTAGTTTAAAGACAATAGATATTGAACACTGTTGTCTAGAGGGTGGACAAATGCTCTGCATCTGTATGTCTTCCACCATTATTTCTGGTCAGGAGCCTCCACTTGAGTTTTACATTAACTGGTAGTACTATTTGTGGCGGTAGATTTTAAGTTTTACTGTATTGTATTTTCTTTTGCTTGTTAGTTAAGGCAGGATTTAGCAGGATCCATTGATAATATTATTAAATGAATGAATGCACACTAAGGCCTAAATTTCAGGGATATAGTCTTTACTAATGCATGACATATATGTTCATATCCACACATACCTACTAAGTAAGACTGATGCATTTTATAGCCTCTCTTTTCCATAGCTACAGCAGCTCAGTAATTCCTAACGGTAAAATTTAGCAAAATCACTATTCTATTAATTTCCAAGTGGGAACAATGACATGCAGAGTAGCTTTATTTCTACTGTACTATGAAGCCTGAAAGCAAAGGAACACAGAACACTAATTTGTCCCTGGATGTCTTAACAAAGCAGCTAATGAACAAGACTAGAGAGTTGAAATACTTTCAAAGTAACTTTCAAAGAAAGCTTTCAAAGAGAGTTTGAGAAGATCCTTCATTTTTGAGGAAAATTTAGTGACTGCATTGAATTATGATCTACTCAGATATTACCTTCACTCTGGAAGATGAAACAACAGAAAGGGAGAGATATGATATGTGTAAGCAATTTTGGTGCAGACAGAGGAGATAATCTAGCCAAGGCTCATAAAGGAGGTTTGGTGTTTTCACATTTAGCAGCAGACCTGGAAGAACGGACACACGCTGATGGAGCTTAGTCACAGACCCTTAAATGAATCTTCATTTTAAGATCATGTGTCACACAGAATTTTCAAGTTACACAGCTTTTGTTCAAAAAACATTGGTTTGGGTAACAGCTGGGTAAAGGCCATGTTGGGTAACCACTGAAAATCTGACTTCACTGAAGGGGAGCTCTCTGCACTTGATCTAATCCTCATTACAAATCTGACTTCAGCTTTTTTAACAAAGTTTTTGGTTTTAATATAACTATTAGGCTTACATGTTTCAACCAATACAAAAATGTAAGATTGCCCATGTTTCTTCCCTCTGCATGCAGTGATGCAAAGGTAAATGAAATAGGGGAAACCCTACTTATTTGGAAATGGCAAACAAATTCATGTGTTGGGTTTGACATTCACCAACTAAGCTAAGGGCAGGCAATGGCATGACTGTATACAACTGTTAGGGCACCATAGAGACACATGTAATTTTGTACTCAGGTGTCCAAATTCAGTTCAAGTTCATTACTGACTTGGGCCATAGTATTTTGATGATAACCTGGCCTTTCTGCAGTGGTTCACATGAACAAGTCAAACTTTTGTATAAAGAGCAAGAGAGAAAGGTTTTACTATGGAGTAGGTTCACATAGTAAGTCAACATCTAAGTGAGAGTAAAAGATAGTGGGGTAGCTTCAAAGGCCATAAATTGCTTCCAAGAGATCATTTGCTTTCCAGGTTACAAGTAGGAAATGTACAAGGAATCAAAGTGATGCAGGGCTGCGCTAACAGGCCTTTGATCATTATGGAGAATTTGCTGAATATATCTTCTCAACTGACCACTGCAGGCTTAATAAGCCAGTACTAGAAAGTCCTGACTCTGCATATAAAAACAGAAAGCACAGACAAATGAAATGATATCTACAAGATCACACCTAACTATGTCATCTCTAATCACATCCAAGTGCTTAAAAGAAAGGAACAAGTTTTCTGCTCTCAAACAATTACCCTCAAGCCTTTTCCACCATATATTACCACGGGAATCAGACAGCAGAATCTTCTCCAGGTTATAACACTCCAAGATGACATGCACAGCCTGGTAGTGCTGGCTCTATTCAATGAAGTTGCACGTTAGCCTTAATTTCTAACAAGAGGCAGTGGAGTTCAAATTCTGCCGTTTTTCTACATTTCTCAAACTCTGTGAAATAAAACATTATCTTACACATTCTCATGCATAAGGCAATCTGTGTTCAAAACCCATTTAAACATGAAGAAAACAAGGCAATGGGAAAACATAGTAGAAAGTTAAAAATATAGTTGGGATGGCAGGGTAACTAGGGAGTTAATATTGTTTGGCTTCAGCTGCTTAAAGCACTTACATGTAAATAAATAAACAGATGGTAAATAAAATAACCAATGTCCTGGAAGGCTTATATAAAATACACTGATGTGTTTGTCTTGTGTTTGAGAAAGGTACGGAGGCTGAATTATGTATGCTTTAGCTGTTGCCAGCATCAGAAACTTCTTTAAATAATTAGAGCAATTGGGTAGCCAGGCATCTGTTTTTACTTTTTATGAATGAGGAGACCTCATGGGCCAAATGAATGCATAATGTTGGCGTGCTTGTCTTAAATGGATGGATACAAACCTTACACTGTGTAAATTTGGCCACTGGGTGGTTCTCAGAGAAGATGGCCATGGCCATGTTTCCTGAGACTAGAGAAGCTGAGCTCTGTCAGTAAACCCAAGTCTCTGGTTCATTTGTTCACCCCCCAGGGAAGGGAGGGACAAAAGGTGGCAAAAGCAGTCTTTTCAGGTCTTCCAGGAGGCAACGTTCAAGCAGGAGCTCATAAGCCCCTGTTGCCTGGCTTTCCTGCAGCGTAGGCCATGGGAATGGGGTCTACCAGGGAGCCTTCTGTCCCAACTGGGCAGGCTCAAAAAATGAGGGTTCGTAGTGGGAAATGGGAAGGGATCCTTGTTTGTAACGGATGCATGGAAGGCTTGAGCTTTTCCAACTAAGCAGCCACTATTTTAACTGTTGTGTATTTGAATTCTTTGTTTTTTTTGAAGTTTTGAGCAGTCGCTTTTGGAAACTTTTGACCTCATCTGCCTCTATAATAATTAAAAGACATAAAGAAGAGTGAACTCAGGCTTGGAAAGAGAATATAATGATGTATTTGAGGAAACTCAGAAGTACCTACTATCTGTAAAGGATGTCTGTATACTCTGAGAGTGATTTAATGTGCAGTGCATTAGCATTAGCTGTAGGCATGCAGACAATACTACTTAGAATGAGCAAGTCAGCTGGGTTTGCTTATAGATCTTGGATTGTAGCAGAAAGAAGCAATGTTCAGATATTGCTTTCCTTTAATTATTTCAAGATATGTATCTCTGTGGGAAAAACAAAAACAGATGGAGGAGACACTTGCACTTGAAATACAACAGGGGGCTCTCATGGGCATCAAATAATCTTCATTATTTTTGCCATGTGGCTGAATCTACACATACCTCCTATGCCCTATATTCCCAAAGCCAGATTTAGAACAGAGGCTGCCTCAAATGCTGTGTTGAAACAAATAAAATGAACAGTAACTGTAGGGGCTGGAACAAACCTCATCACATTTGGGATCAGGAAATGCCAAGGGTGGCTGCTTGGGAGGAGTTTGCTCTGATTGTGGCCTTTGGATCTGAAGGGGTGTAACCAGCTTTAAAAGCTGTGACATTATGAAGGTGGACTGTGATGTTTGTATCTCACCAGTCCACTATCAGAAACGAAGAGGCTGCCACAACGGAAATCAATTTTAAGAACTGGTTTTGGCAGAATTTGCAGTTATTGCAAACAAAAATGTATGGTGACTGAACAGAACTGGGTCTGTAGGAAGTGCAAGCATATGGATTTTCTTCATCTCAAATCCAGTGTGGGTGGGGATAGAGTCTTCCCAGGATAAATGTGATATATTTCATTGCTCTACTGCCTCATATAAAACCTGATTCATCAGCATAAAGCTCCTTGTATGAGAAGTAAAGTCATCTGTTCAAGAGATTGCTCTTTGTTGATCAAAAGTTTCAGGAGTGCTGGATTCAGAGCTGAAATTTGCAGTTGAGGACCACAGCTCTCAGAAAATACAACTGCCTTTTTCAGTGTGCTTTCCCTATCTACGTACTTCCAGTGCGAGCCATGTGCTATCACTGCCACTGTTAATTCAGTTTGCCAAGAATACCAGGCCTCACTCTGGATCCTGGTACCCCTTACCTTGGCAGTAAAGCTCAACTATTCACTGTAAATCAGGCCTGGAAAATGTAAACCCACTAACAGTCTTCTATCTGTTCTTCCTGACTATTTTCCTGATGTGTTTTCTGTTTATGCTCTGTAGAGCATCAGGTGTCAGAGCAAGTAGATGATGCCAGTAAAAGCCACTTCACAGTAAAGAGCTCATGGCTGCCTCCCAGCAGCTGAATGCATTTCCTCTGTGGTGCCCTTATCCTTGTCTTCTCTGGCTTTGGCTCTTGGCATTAAAGACTGTTCAAAATGCAGGTTGTTTCTGGAGGCAACATGGAGAAATCAGAGTGCTGCTCTGGCAAGCAGTATTGTCCAAACATGCAGTGGGGCCAGAACTGCCGGAGTCCTTAATGGGTGGATTAATGGATTTTCATTACTGGTATGTGTCTTTCAAAAAGGTATTCACCAGGGTTCACAAAAAGCCTCTCTGCATGTGTTCCTGTGCACAGGCTCACTTACATCGCTCTCTCCCAGCCAAGTGACTGTGGCTTACCCGTCTATGGTCTCTCTGCCCACTGTTCTTGTAGAGATCCATTTGCCTCCAGGGAGGTAAAATTTTTAGCTGGTGGAGGGGAGAATGGCACTGCATGTCCATGTGCCTGTGTAGGAATGGGGGTCTCAGCATGGGGTGGAATACACAGGAGCTGCATCCATACAGATCTCTCTTTGTGTGGATCCAGGTGCTAGCAGTACCTTCCTTGGAGGCTGGTTTGCTTTGTGGAGAGTGTCCATCCCATGTTTCAGCAAGTGTGAATTTAGTTGGGAAGGAAAGGAGAAAGATTGTAGGGTCCTGGTGCTGGAGGCTGTAGAAGAAAAGGCAATGGGGAAGTAGGTGGGAAATGTCAGGGCACCGCTGGAGGGATGGAGCAGAAGGAAAGTGCTGGAGGGTGCATCTAGGGACCTTGTGATGTGGATATGATGAGAGCGCAGAGTGATGCAAGGGTTTCCTTGGCCATGCAGGCCCCAGTGGACTAGTGGAAGTGTCAGCATTTGGCCTTCTTCCCATCCCTGTCCCATCCCTCTGCTCCTCTCACTTCCAGCCAGATTGGAGGGATGGTGTTTCCAGTGTTTCTTTAACTAGTCACTACCAAAGCGTTCATTGCCATGTGAAGGTATTGAAGCTCCAGAATACTGTCAGCCACTAAAACACATTCAAAAATTTACTGTGCTGTGTGTGAACCAGCCTGACATTGGAAACGCTGTTGTCTTCTCAGGGCAGCTGAGCTGGCAACAGCCCTGCCACAGCAGGGATTGTGGGGCAGGGCTTCAAGCAGGAAACTCACAGCCCTTCCTTCTGCTCAGGATGTCTGTGACTCAGCTTTTATTGTAATATGTGTGCAAATGGGCTGGGAAGCACAGGCTGTGAAGGGCTGCTATGACCCTTTTTATGCCCATTTCCACCATTTTATCCAAGTATCAAGTGGTTTGGGGCGTTTCCAGCCATACTGAACAATGAGGTGTACCTTAAAGGACAAAAGATGTAGACACAAGTTTTTGCAGGGCAGTAGCCTGTATCTACACATTTTTGTAAGCCAGTAATTTCTCATGACTCGTTTCCACTAAAAGAAAGCAGAAAACAGACAGTATGCATAAATATCACTCCACGGTGTAGCAATTCAATTAACTATAAACTTGGTAATGTAGAAATAGAATAGCAAAGGAGAGCCATCCTGTATGATGCCTTTAAGGGCCACAGAAAGACTCAATGCAATTTTAAATCCTTTTTTGAAATTAAGCCTTGAGAAAAAACGCTGCTTTTCTGTTACATTTGAAAGCAAAAAAAGAGAACTCTTCAAATCTTATTAGACAAATAAATCTCTCTGAATAAGCTCTATCTTCTGTTCCTTGCCTCCAGTGCCACAACCATATAATACAAGGTGAGCTCTGCATTTTGATTCTCAAATGAAGTAAATTACTTCTAGTAAATTGCTTAGTCGCAAGCACAGTTAAGCTGGAAATGCCATTTGCATTGTTATAATTGCCAGCATCAAATCTTCATAAGAATTGTGAGGAAAACCTCTACATTTTATGCTTGCAGAGTGTTTTATACTATGGAAAATACTGTAAATGCTTTCAAAATACTTTAATAATTGACATTTTTCATGTTAGGTTCTGAAAACTCTTTTCAAAGGGCAAACAGTGAAAGAAAGAGAATAGTTTTGTGAGAAGGAAGGTTAAATTACATGTTCTTATGAAGTATCGGAAGAAAAGAAAGGCAAACAGCTTTTGCAGAAAAGAAAGCTGATAAGTACAGCATTTTCAGAACTGAGTTTGAAAAGGTACTTGGGTTACTGAAGATACAGAGGTGGATGTGTATATGTAGAAAGGCCAGTAGCCTATCTCCCAGGGCTTGCTCCACAAAGGCATATAAGAGGTAATTACCCTTCACAGCTGATTGCTGCTGTCTCCTGCTGCTGATTACTACCCCCAGCAGGCCTAAGCCAGTCCTTGTCTTCTCAAACTTGAGCAAGGGAAGCTGTGTTAGGAGAGCCCTGTTTCTTTTGGTTTGATGGTATTAGGGGAGCTCTTCTACAAACAGCTTAACAAGTAGCTTTGAAAACTGGTGTCTTCTGTCAGAAGACAACAACAACAACAACAAACCCTGCAGACACATTCTATGTTTCCCAGCCCTGTGATGGATGATCACGGTTCTCACAGCCCTCAGGAATATCCAGGGCTCTGCAGATACATGCTGTGAAGATGCACATCCTGGGGAACCAGTTACTCAGGACCAGGCAAAATGAAAACGTTCCCTGCTGCTCACCCACAGCCCTGCAACACTGTGCCATGTGATGAGGTCAGTGATTGGACTTAGGTTTGCAAAATCCTACTGTTTTTTTGTGGTGTGCCAATATGGGTCTGACAGAAAACTAAGGAATGACTGAGGTCAGAGAAAGTCTAAGCCAGGTAGCTGTTGTATTCATTCTGGTGACTTACAGCTACAGACATACCTTGGTGCGTCCAGGTCCTAGTTCAGTTCCTGCATCTCCTGTGACAGATCAACAAGGCAGAGCAGCCCGAAACTGCTTTAAGTTCTCCGTGGGGAGTCTATCTCAGGCTGTTCAGTGCTGGTGATGGTTTCTGTGAGTCCCTTACCACAAAAGGGAAGGCATTTATGATCAGCAAGAATGATGTCTGACATGTTATGCTTGCAAAATGTACTTGTGATCCTGGTTCACGCCAGTGTAAGAGATGTCAGCCCAGCAGAGCCATGTAAAATGATGCATTCCCCTCCTGAGTGAGCTAATAAAGAATGTAACTAAGCTGTGATGTTAAATATGACACATTACTGTGCGTTACAGCTCACTGATTGCCTTGGCTGTTTGCTCTGGTGCTGGAGCTGCTGCTGCCAGCCCAAATGAGCTGTAAATAGTGGCTGTTGAGGCCCCTGGTACATCTCACACAGGGGTTCTGCATTCAGCCCCCATTGTGTTTGCTGGGCTCCCTTCTACCATGTCCTCCTCATGGGCTTTCAGCCATTGAGCTGCCTTTGCTGTGGATTGGGATAGTTTGTATAGGCACTGCATCAATATTTAAAGGAGCTCAGATGCTTGACAAGATGCCATCAGAACCTCACTTTGTGGTATGGTAAAGCTCGTAAGTAGTTGTTTGCTTTTGATCTGTTGCTCTGTTTCTTTTCACATGAGGAAGAAAGGGAAGGGATTGGTATTACTGTGAGGGATGCAGTTTTGAGTAAACTCCATTTAGGTTGTTTCACATTTCCAAGGTTGGACTTTCTGAAAGTTTAAGAGCTACAGGCATAGAATCAGGCTGAGATGAGAGCCAAGAAATGAAAGACAATGGATAAATGGAGTTAAAAGGAAAACTGAGTTCAGCTCTCTGCACACCAGCTTTTTCCATCACCACTTCTGCTTTTCTACAAGAGTGGTGTATGCAAACAAGCAGCATTCATAAAATGGGTGATCAAGAACTTTGCAGCGCCTTGAGCTGAGGGAACTAGTGCAAATGCTGCATTTCATTTACCTTTCTCTATTTCCTTTTTTTTTTTTTTGAGATTTTTTTGAAGACTTTGTGTGATGTCTTTGGTGTTTCATCTGTAGAACACTATGACAGTGCAAGTGAATCTCCATGCAGTCAGTTGCTATGAAAAAGATGGTTCCTAGAAACTAGATGTGCTGGTATTTCTTTTTCACTTCTGCCACCAACTGTGATACAGAATAGAAATCAACAGGTTGGACCAAAAGCAGTCCCAGAGGCCCCATCAGTGGGATTGCAGAGGTGGTGTATGCATGTTTCTTGAGTTTCTATACCATAAATGGTTGTTGGAGAGCATGTAATTTATTGCTGCTTGTGTGGCTGTTGTTCCTAAGGTACAAAACTTCAAGAACTCTGAGAACAGTTTTATGCACAAGGATTTCAATGAGGAGGACTAACTTCATCCTGCAGTGCCTGAGGACTCAGCCTTGGTGTCCTCCTGTGCCTAAACATTTCACTTGTTCAGTGACCTGGCATCATCTTGAGGTGCTGTGGATGAAATCTTTGCAAGTTACAATTAATCAGGTTGCTGTTGCTTGCAAGGGAATATGATTTCTGTTCCATATATTTAGGGTAAAAGCTCCTGCTCTAAGGGGCATATGGAAACCCATAAGGAAGAGCATGGTGGAGAAGGGAGAGGGGATGTCTGCCCTCTGATGATCTCTGTTTCTCCTTCCCTCAGTACCTGTGGGTATAAGCTGTAGGGAGGATGCAGGCATGATCCTGGCTGCTTGGGCTTTCCTCGGTGCCTCAACAGCTGATCTTACTGATGTAGTTCTGTCTCAAAACTGTGTGGTCATAAAAACAGAAGTGGAGCCATTTCTCAGGGCTGGGGGGATTTGGCCCTGGATTTGCAAGGGGAAATGTTTATGATGATCCTTTCTGAAGGAGACCATTGATGGTAGGGTTTGTTGCAGTCACATGGCTTCTTAACAATAAGGTTTTACACAGCAAGGATCAGGACCGCAGCAGTGGTACAAGGCATTAGAGGAAGGCCCTGAATTTTCATCACTCCAGGCAGGCAAAAGAATTGCTTCTCTCTCTAAATGATATTTAGGGACTTTTGCAGCTGAATACCATTACCAGTAACAATTTTTTGAATGAATAGCTCTACACATATATTCTATGGCTGCAATGTGGATAGTTGTGAACACTCCTCAATCTTCCTCTTCCCACTCCTCTATCCCCTCCCCTCAGCATAAGCACAAACACTTACTTCAGGGCTAAAGATATACTCTTAAATCACTTTTGACATTTCATTGTCGTTGCCTTATGAAGGCTGGGTTGGTGGGTGAGAGGGATGTTTTATATAAGCCCTAGCAGAGATGTTGCCGTAGGATTGGAAGTGGGCAGCAGTTGCAAATGTTACCATTTGTCTTTGGAGTTTACTTAACTGCAAGACATGCCTTCACGGCATATGGGTCTTTGTCCCTCTGCCTTGGTTTCCTGAGTCCTAGTGGAACGTCATGGTCCCAAGGACTGCAGTGTTCAAAGAGCAGCCATGCTGCTGTCCCCACCAAGCTAACAAGGGGCCTCTGTGCACCCTTGTTTGGAGGGAAACGTCCCACCAGGGATGTGCTGGCTGATCCTTCTGGCTTTCTCAACCCTTTCCAGATACTTTTACACTCTGCTTCTTTCATTAATTGGATTATTTGTTTTTAAGCTTGTTCCTGAGCAAGTCAAATTGACTCATAGTTGTGACTTCAGTCAAAGCAGTGCTGAAGGGGGACACCAGCTGCAGAGACCAGGCTAGTTTCCTGCCCTGCTGAGCATACTTAATCCTTGCTAGGTTTATCCAGGTGTCAATGAAAGGCTTGAATAGCATCCAGAGGCTGGGAGTATCCTCCCTTGCTGCCTGATGGTCTGGTATTTTAGTCCTCTGTATGTATCCTGGGCTAATACAGGGATTTATAGACAGACAGAGATAAGCTAATTTTCTTGCGAAGAGTCTGGAGAAACTTGCTTTGCTGTCCTGTCCTTATCCTAAGGAATAAAAATGGTCAGTTCAAAATGGGGTTTCCTATGGTCAGTCATAGGTTAGGATAACAGGATACTTCTGTTCTTTGAAGATTAGGTAGATCAGTGAAATGCTGCGAATCCATGAGGCCAACAGAGAAGGCAAACCTGCTGTTGTGATTAAGTAGAGAAAATAATTTCAACACTGCTAGTGACTGCCACTGGCCAGACTACGGCTAGCTTTTACTTTATTTACAGTGCAAGATGCCATATTAAAAAAATAATAAATAAACCTAACTTTTTCATGTCAGAAGTACTTTGGGTTCATTCTGCTATTCAGAAAGCAGTCAGATTCTTCAGGATTAGAGGCAGCTGAAGCCTGTCATCTTCATTAAAAACCTTTGGAATCTACATCTGAGAGACCATATGTTGAGCATCCTTAGCCCTGACTCTGCCTACTGAACTGCAACTGAACTTGCTGGGTGAAGTGCAATTCCAGATTTTGCAGATGGAGGTGTCAGAGAAGAGTCTTTAGGTTATTGAGCAGATTCACTGAGTGGGTCTTAATTGTAGAATATACTTTTATGAGGCCAGAAGTATAATCCCTGGTATGGATTGTGGCAATGTAACTAAAATTGTTAACTGAATTTATTGTGCATATGGCCCCAGATGCATGTTGACTTTGGGGAAAGACATTAAAGAGATTGCTCTTGGTAGTGGCTTTTCTGACACATGTGCTAGACCTGTTTTTTTGCTGCTAGTGTGGTAAATGCTTAAAGGGCTCTTTACGGGCAGAATAGGTTAAATCTAACATTCTGTAAACTCCCCAGGTTTCACTATTCCATAGTGATGCTCCTTATTAATAGTAGGTTGCATGGAAAAAAAACAATTGGGAAAAAATGTGCCTGCTTCCCAATAAGAATTCTTCTTAGAAAGTGTTTTGATGTTGTTTTCACCTGTGCTAACTTCCCGGCTTTTGACTGTGCTCTTCCTTATCCCTTGCCAAAGCACCTATCAGCACTGCATATTGGGTATAACATGAGATGTGGCAAGAAAACATGCAACTTGAAATGCAGGATTTCTGTTAGATTGGAAATGTGAAACTGGGATGCTGTTTCTCCTCAGGGTCACAGTAAATCAAGAGGGATGTGGGTGGTCACCAGCAACCATTACACAGAGTCAGTGAGCGGGGCATAAGCAAACAGGAGATCTAAACTAATTTGAGGAAGACTCAAGTCTGTTAAATACTATTGCAGCCCAGAAGCTGATAAAACTTTGCTCTTATCAGCTGTAAGTGGTGACGGTTTTCGGCTCCCTTATTTGCAGCCATATCTGACTAGTTATCCTAGCACTAGCTTGGTCTCTTCTCACAGCCCCCTGAAAGTCACCTTTTCCCACACTTTCTGCATCCATGTGCTCTACCTCTTGTAAAAGCTCTGGCTTCTTTCAGAAGCTGAAATGCTGAAGAACTTGTGAATTTAGCCAAGGTCTAGCAGTGACATACATCTCCCAAAGAAAAGATAGCCAGTTCAAATAGTATTGTAGCTCACTAATAAGCAACAGCTCCTCAGATACAGGTCTAACCTGCTCCTCCAGGGCAAATACACTGTGCTACACCTCTGGTCCTTGCAGATGCTAGCATGAACCTGTTGCATAGTGTCATCCCAGGAAAAAGTGGACTATGAGGAAAGTGTAGCAATTTTACAGTCCTGGTAGCACATTTTCTTTGTCTTTTTATATGTTGCATGGCTGATCTAGGTCTTCCTAGACTTGCCAAGGTGGTGTTGTGCTTTCATAGTCAGACAGTGATCAGTGACTTTTCACAAAGCTCTACCCTCTCTCCTTTGGACTCTCTTTCCATGGCATCACATTAAGGTGTGTTATCTTTCTAAGAATGTGTATAGCATCTTTCAAAGAATAAGGTGTATCAGCTTTCTGTAAGTGAGTGTTTTCACTTGCCATGGCTCCAAGGATGGGGAATGGTCTGGTAATAGCTCCTCCAAACTGTGGGGAGATATGGGCGTCATCTTTGGAGTTTGGAATTAAACTTTCCAGTTCTTGAACTGGTCATTTGCCCAGGACCAGTTTGTTGTTTGGTTTTTTTTTTTTTTTTTCCCCATGAAGGGTTCCTCTGTCATGGGGTTTTACAGTTTTTGATACCTTCAATTGCNGACACCCAAATGTCCCAGTTGTGTTTTTTTAAGGCTTTCTGACTGCAGAATGTCTTAGGAGAAGAAGTTAAGTGTATGTTATAGCTGCACAACAGTATAAGGCTGTTACAGAACAATAAAAAAAGATGAATTTTTCAACTTGGCTTTACTGCTACTTACTGTTATGTAGATGAGAAAATATTTGCTGCAATTAAAAAAAATTATGTGTTTGGTTTTTTTTTTTTTGTTTTTGTTTTTTTTTTTAATGACAGGATACATGATAATTGCTGTACTTGAATGCTTTTCAGAAAAGGAAGTTGAGGGGTGGGTTGTCAGGTAACACAATAGCAGTGAAGGAAGAGCTAAAGCCCATTCTTCCATTCACTTTAAATCCATGTATAACCACATGTTATCCCAGGGATTGGCTAACTTGTTCTCAGAAAAGTTAGTTTTGTTCATTTTATACAGCAGTTTACCAGTGGCATGAAGCATGCCCTGAGTTCTCTAAGTTTTTCCCATTTCTCTGTGTGAACATTATATGATATGAATTCATGGCAAATAAATGCATGGTAAAGCTTTGCCAGGTCACCATCAAGACATACTTGGATCTCATTTGTGCTGCCAAGTGTTATTCTTGACTTCATACTTCCTTTTCAAATATTGGACTAGATGACTTTTGAAGGTCCCTTCCAATACAAACTATTCTATGATTCTATGATGTTGCAGGGGATACAACACACACTGGTGCCTCCTGCTTGGGCAGCCTGCACTGACCTTATTCTACCCCCAGCAGATTTGCCTCCAGCCACATGTGCACTTTCCAGCACCATCTCCACTTTGCCTTGGTGGTGGTTCTTTCCAGCAACCAGGCTGCCTGGTGTGCAAGGGCTACCGGAGGCTGTCAAATATGAGGGAGGATGTTTATTACAGTGATTTTACTAGGTTGCATCCTATTGCATAATCGAATGCTGTGTGTTTGTTATCCCCAAAGGGCTTTTGTCTCAGTCAGTGAGCATCAAAGATGATGGTTATAGGCACAGACAGCTGGTAGTTGGTTTTGGGTTTTGTTTTTTGTTTTGTTTTTTTTTTTAAATTTTTTGTCTTTCAGTATGGCTCTGATTTTTGTATTAGCAATCGGATTATTCAGATAACTTCCTCACTGTTCTGTGTTCTTAACAGAGTGCTATTTGGACATCCTTTGTATCTGAAATTTATACCTGTACTTCTGCACATCAAGAAGGATGCAGTCTTACTTCTCTTTTATGAAGAGCTATTGCAATATAGAAAGATTGAAAAAAAAATCATTTCCAACACAGAAAATGGACTTTTGGAAGTATGCATTTAATACATATTTGTGTACTCAATGCTGCAGACAAAACATAGACCCAGCTGACAGGCTCCTTTTCTCTCCTGCAGTCAGTGCAATTCATTTAACTACCTGTCTTAATCTGAATGTGGGTACATGAAGTTTTGTGAGTCTTTCAGGCACTCGGAAGCTTCTTGTACAATCTGTGTATATGTGTATTCAGTAGTACCTTCACTTTGTTCTTCTGGAAAAGATTCTGTTTTCGGTTTTTAGGCTGCTTCATCTGGAATAACCCAATTCATGAGGATCTTGGAGGTTTGCTTTGGGCTTTGTTTTTTTTTTTTCTTGTTTTGTTTTGTTTTGGTTTGGTTTTTTATGGTGTTTAATTTTTTGTTTGGGTTTTTTGTTTGGTTTTTTTTTTGTTGTTGTTTTTTTTTTGTTTTTGTTTTTTTTTTTTCTTGTTTTGTTTTGTTTTGGTTTGTTTTTTTATGGTGTTTAATTTTTTGTTTGGATTTTTTGTTTGGTTTTTTTTTTGTTGTTGTTGTTTTTTGTTTGTTTAATTTTGGTTTGGTTTTGTTTATGTTTTTAGTTTGGTTTTTTTTTTTCTCAATTGCACAGTATTGTAGCTTTCCATATTCATAAATCACCAATACATGAAGGGATTAGGGGCCAGATACTGTGGAGTCTTTGCTGCAGGCAGGAATTGGGCACTTCAGACCACATCCTAGATAAAGACCCATTTGGCCCTGCAGTCACGTTCACTTTCATCTGCAGAGATCCCAAAGTGCTTGCAAAAATCCTTTGTGTTTGTTGATGTACTGAGAAGGTTCAGATTCCAAGCCTTTAGCAGTCTGAGAGGTAGGCAGAGGGACACACAGCATTGTGTGAGAGCCTGGCTTGCCAGGCTGGCTTATCTCCAGGATAGTTGAAAACACAGACCTGGTAGCATTACCCACATTTTTTGTTATTGCTTGAGGTGAGAGCATTCACCAGGGAAGCAGGAGAACAAGGTTCAGCCTTACTCTAGGGAAGGGATTTTGTCTTCATCTCTCTCTCCTGAGGAAAATGCCAAACCGTAGGCCATGCTCGGATGGGTACACTTTGCATTGTTCTTATTTTGTCAGTCTGTGTAGCAAAAAACGAGCAGTGAATAGAATGAATAGGGGTGAAGAGAGAGCCTGCAGGGTGGTGCAAGCCTGAGTAGTTCACACTGTGATAAAATCACTGTCTTGAGGGGTGTGGAGGAGGATTTCTTGTTTTCTGGTCTCTGCTGCAGAAGTTGTCCCACTCCCTCTACCTACACACTCAAGTTATTCATGTTACTATTAGAAATGTCAAATTATGTATTTCAATGTTCTGACACCCTTAAGAATTTTCAGCTTGGCAAATATGCTAGGCGGGGAAATGTGGGACCAACAGGTTTTCTTGGCATAAATTAATGAATGATTGATTACTATAACTTCCCCTTTCCCCCAAACCAGAGGCAGCTATTTTCAAAGATGGAAATCAAACAGAAATAATCCTGGGTTAACATGTTTGCTCAAACTGCACAGCCCAAGTGAAAGGGTATCTCAATGACAGGGACGGAAGTAATCCACCTGCACGGCCAAGTTGCACATGTGAGTATTAATAACTGCAGTGATTATGGTATAATACTGATATGTCAATAATTATGAATAATATTGATAATGAGAAATAAACAAGTAAGAGCTGATGAGATTTTTATACGCTTGTAAATACATGAATTGCATAGCTATTAAGAACCCACTTGCTAAGTGTACTAATCAATAGCTAATCAAAACAGTTGGGAAGTGTTTGGAAATGAATATGTAGAATAGCTAATGGCATATTTTAAATGGTGGCTTAAGGGCTTTAAGCTTTCTGCAGAGTTACTGTACTCAGTACTGCACATCATTTTTTCTGGAGTGCTTTAATGATGCCAGCAGGGCTGTGAATACAGAAATGGATAATGAGCACTAGCAAGGTTTCTTTGGATGGGTTTCTTGCATCTAGGGTAAAAGAGGGCTAACCTCTATCTCAGATCCTGCTGGAACAAATCAGCAAATGCTGGCAGCATCCTTTGGAAATGGTAAAATTGCCTGGCCTACTGCCTTCTGCCAGATGATGCTACTTAGTTTTAGTGTGTCATACATGAAACCAACCCCAACAATTGAAAACTCACAGTAATGTCCAAGGGTAAGCAAGAGAGACAGAAGATGCCTATGTGAAAGAATTTCTATGCCAACAGGATCTTAATAAATATTGTTCTCCTACCTCATGATAAGAGACCATTTGGATACTAGCAATAGTCAAGAGATCTCATTTGTGTTGACACTAATCCATTCAGTACAAAGCATATTGTAAAAGGCCCCTGGTAGAGTTCATAAAATAACCAGGTCCTATTAGCAAGCCTATGCTGCGTGCCTGCTGTGTGCCTTCACACAAGGTGGAGCGGCAAATGTGTTCCTGCTGTTACTGAACCAGGAGCACAGGCTAATACCTACAAAGGCATCCATCCTTTTTGTAACCTGCAAATCCAGATATTCTGCTTTAGAGCTCTGCAGTCCCATGGTGTTGCCATATACCCACAAAGGACTGTAGCCATATGCCTTGCAGAAGGGAGGTTTGTCATGGTCCAGTCAAGGCTTTTTCTGTGTTGGCTGTTTCTAGTTGTCTTTCTGCAGGTATGTATCCCGTGGTTCCTGGCTCCTTGTTCTCCTGCTTATCTGGTTCTCCCCCTCTTATATTTTCCTCAGCTCTACATCTATTCTAGCTCATTTTTACTAACCCCTTGCCTTCTCCAGTCTAACCTTACTATGCATGCTAAATGAACTGTTTTCAGCTGGCACTCTTAGTGGAGCACTCTTAAAAATGGCCTAGTTGCTCTGCCTTCCCTCTTGCCCTTTTCCACATCTTTGTATGTCAGAGTCTGAATCCTGCAGGTCAACAGCATTGCTACAGTGCAGCAGGGCAAGCATTCTCCCTAGTTATCCGTGAATTAGTGAAAACAGATTAAAACCTAGCCTGCATCTATGGCTATCAAGGGTGTACAGACAGGTTTCTGTCACACCTGGAATTACTTCTGAGAACCATATCTGATGGGGATGCCTGTCACTTCTCTTTCTTTGGAGGAAAACCAAAGCACTTTCTGCAGTGAGAAAGCTCAGTCCAGCAGGGTTACCAAGGTAGATTTTGTGCTACACATAGGAGCTTTCAAAGCTGGGCATTAGCTTTGGCTAGGCAAGCCTGGCTTCATCCATCTGTGACAGGATTTTGCACTAAATGATTTAATACATTTCTGCAGCTACAGCATGTCCTTCTATCTGAAAGCAAACTGTTTACTTATTTGCTTTTAATTATTTATGGTAATGAAATAGCACCCATATCTTAAAATTTTCCACACTCTTGTAGTTCAGATCTGTATCCGAGAAAGAAAACAGTTCCCCACTGTTGCTTATAATGTTTATTTGTTTTTAACTTCAAAACACAGGTGATTTTCTTAAAACAAATAGAGTAATGGCGGAAATGAAGGTGGACTCTTTGCAACTTTCCCAAGAGACACATCTGGAAAAGCATACTTTTGCAAAAAAAGCCAATGTTTTAGCACATTCAGACAGGGAGATTCCAGGAAGTCATAAATAGCAGTGAGGATAGCAATTAATGTTGTTGGTTTGTTTGTTGGTTTTCTTTTTGTGGTTTTTTCTTTCCTTCTTTTTTCCATTGTTTAAGTTGCAAACAGCACTAAATGAATCCACAATTTCCACAGCTAAAGCAGAGACATTTTTACAGAAGTCTCTTGATCATGCAGTTTATTTCCAAGATGGGGAATTATAAAGATACACCACCTCACTTTGATTCTGTAAAATAAACCTGGTGGAATAATTGGCTGTTATAACATCTGATAGACTTGATACAGATTTAAGCCTACATCTTAGCTGTCTAAATCAGCATTGTTAATTGTCACTTAGTTACATTTACCTAAAAGTCATTTTTTACCCACAGGCAGGTACAAAGTCTTTCTTTAGAAGTAGCAGTGAAGTGCTGGATTATATTTTGTAAATAGCTCTGGTGCCATACTTCAGCAGTACTCTTAAAAACTTTGTGTGATTTTCAGTTTCATTGCTTGTACAACATCCCTTGCTCCACCTTAATAGTCTGGTAAAAAAACAACCACTTTGGAGGCAGATCAGTAATATTAAAGGCCAGCTTTCCTGACTCTGAATGCTACAGCCAGGCCATGTTCACTGGGAAGGCGAAGGAAGAGGGAAATAATACTGCAGACCAACAAGATAGTTATTTTCGTATTTAGGTAGCAATTTCAGTTATTTTTGCTCGCTTATGCCTGATTTCTGCAAGTCAGTTTTCCTTTTTTCCTTTTCCTGCACACTTGAAAAAAATCAAATGTTTCTGGCACTGAGTATGCTGCAGCACATTGTAATGTGCTTCATGGCATTTTGTACCTACATAGAAGGAAAATATCACTTTACTGTCTGATTTGTTTGAGTTGTATAGTCATCAGTGCTACCACAAGAAACAGGCAGACTGGGAATTAGGAAATCACTCTAGCACGGATCTGAAGAGGGTCTTCCTGAGCATAAAGTGGATGCGTGTGTGAAATGGCTGCAAAACTTACAGTCTATCACATTCAATATCGGGGTTATTAGATGGTGTATCAAAAATAACAATATCCACCTCCCTGTTTGCTGGAGGTGGGGTGTTAGTTGGACTTCCCACTCCAGAATCAGGGCTTGGCGCCGGGTGCATCTCTCCTTCATACTTCTCTTCTTTCTGAGGGAGCTCTTGTTGTTTCTGCTTGAGGTTTTTGAAACGTTTGAGCTTCACAGGGTCCTTGACCTCCTTGGCACAATGGAACAAGATGAAAATGTCCCTCCGAAATTTGGAGCTCATTCCAAAGTAGATAATGGGATTGTAGAAGCTGGCAGACTTAGCAAACAAACTGGCAAGGATGCTGGTAAGGTTGGGCACAGGGTAACCATAGGCAGACCATATAGAGATGACAGCGTATGGTGACCACGCAATAATGAAGGCTGTGCAAATCACAATAGAAACCTAAAAACCAGAAGAAAAACAGTCTTAAATCTGTTCTGGAAGACTACATTATGGAAGCAATCACTTGGCTGGAAAGGAAATGTTCAGATAGTCCTGAATGCATGGCTTGCAGCAGAATACAGGCAAGCACAAGGCTGGATTTGATGGGTCTAGGCAGACGTATATCAAATTTTGGCATGATGATGTGCTTAAGCAATGTGTCATCTAATGAAATGAAAATAATTACAGTCCCCTGGTTGTTTATAAGAATTCAGAAGGTTTTGGGTAAACTAATGTCAATGATGAGTAAATTGAAAGCTCCACTGTAACTTCTGTGTGTGCTCGGACGTATTGGAACTTCCGACAGAAAAGAACATATGCCAAACCAGATTTTTGTTTTGTGCTGTATAACTCACTCCAATTATATTTAGATCGCTTTTCACATGATGTAGCACCAATACGAGCCAAGTGACAGGACAGTTTTCAACAAACTGCATATTCTTCCACTGAGTTCAGACTTTGTTGCTCGAGATTATAGAGAAATGCAATGCAGCTGTTTTGGTTTTTTGCCTTTTCCTGTTCTGAGACCAATTTTTGGAAAGATAGGTTTCACTGAAAATTATCCCACCCAATATGAAAGCCAAACTCACCCTGGTGACGTCCCGCTCTACTCTCCTCTGTCTGTCTGTAGGATCACCCAGTCCTGTTAATGCATGGCTTAGCTTGACAGTATTTATAATTGACACATATGAGAAGACCATGACTGTGACAGGCAGGAAAAAACAGCAGATAAAAATGGAGATAATGTAGGACTTGTAGATCGTAGAGAAGTTGGCTTTTGCCCAGTCTATCTCACATGTGCCATACATTCGATCTGGAAAGAAAAAAATAGTTGGTTAGCATTTTCAGAACTTTTATCTGCTTTTAAGTGATTAGTTTATCAGTTCAAATGCTTTATTTTTCTTCTTTCAAGCACTAAAGAATGAACTGATGTTTATGATTTAAGGAGCTGTGACATAATTTCCTACATAAACAATTTTTCAAGACCAGCAAGACTGTAAGAAGTTTTAATGCCTATTATTGTTCTGTCCAGTTTAGTATTCTAGTGTAAATACATAATGTACAAACTGTTGTTTCTGGATGGGAAATTGTGACACAAATAGAAAAAAAAAAAGAAGATAATAATTCAGTAGGTTTGATATACTTGTGTGTTATCTACCCTTACTTGTCATGATCTTCTACATAGTAACTTCCTAACATGAGCAATGTAATAGCATAACAAGCAATTGGGAAGACACAATATGCCAAATGCAAAAAGCCACTACTTACATAGTAATATAGGAAACAAAAATTTTGAAGGGCTCTTAATAGAAACTAAAAAGTACTGAAATCTGTGACAGCCATGAAAGAAAATTGCTACAGCTAATGATAAAGGTTACAGAAAAATGAAACATTATGAATACTTAGAAAGATACGAGACCTTCTATCAAATGGGAAGCATACGGTTCTGCAACTACAAAGGAACTGCAGGCTTTTAGCAAAGAAATTGGACATATTGGAGGATCTGCAGCTAGTGGGATTTGCAAAAGACACTAGCTGATCAGCTACGTCAGGGAAAGGAAGTGGGAATAAGGTGCAGTCTCTGCTTAAATACTTTATTGGCTTCTTTAGACCCTCTAGTGTGTTTGCAAATGTCTCCTGATAGAAAACTTTAGTTCAATAGCATTAGAGGTTTCCTGTAGATTGTGGATTGTTAATTTTTCTTTTTACGTGGAAAAAACTGTTTGGTGTGGGTTTTTTTTGGTTTGTTTTGGTTTGGGTTTTGTTTGGTTTTTTGTTTTTTTTTGGTTTTTGTTTTGTTTTGTTTTCCCAGACAGCTATCACAGCAAATGGAATTACAAATAAATGAAGCATGAGCCAAAATTATGTAAGTCGAGTATTAACAAGTCCTGGAGATATGAGAAGTCACTGACACCCAGGGATAATTCTGAAGAAAAAAACCCCCACAACCTTAAAAAATCCCTTAATTCCCCACAGGTGATAGGTTTAGACAGGATGAATTAAAGCAGCAAAAGATTAAAATCTTTTTTATGATTCTCATCGAAAAGAGCTTGCTATTTATCACTAAAAGCTCTAGGTGCTGCTGTCTGGATGTGCTCAGTAACAGAAATAGATTTTTGTCTCCTTTGCTCTGTCCATCCGTAGACCTCAATATTAAAAAAGATAACTGTAAAATCTGGCCTAATGCCAGGTTTCTGGTTTTCAAAGCTTTTTGACTGAAAAATGAAAACAGCCTCCAGAGGACATGAAGAGAAAATACTGCAGATTTTCCATAAGCCAGAATTTGGAGCTCTGCTTCCTCCCTCTGCAGGGATACTGGCAAGTGGCATTTCCAAAAATCAGTGAGGTCCTGGTCTGCCTGCACCTGCTGCCTGCACCTGCTGCCTGCTGCTGGACTTACCATTGCTCAGCACCCACATCTCCACAGATGCCTTCTGTGGAACGAATTTAGCGTCAGCCCAGGAACCTGAAACTGCTATGACTGGTAGGGAAAAGTGTTGCTAGAATTGGTTTTGAAGACCACTGTCAGGGAATTGAACACAAAGTACAAACAGGATCCATGGGAGTAGTTGCATACCCTTATAAGGCAGTAATGCCCAAGAAGTCCTTGGCTGTAGTGTAAGGCAAAAAGGGCATATCAGAAACCCTGAAATGCTTCAACAAATGAAGACCTAATGAGATTAATGTAAAAAAGAAAACACAGATTGCTAGAAGATGCACAGAAAATGTTCAGGCCAACACCCCGAAGTCTGACATATCCACAGTGCAAAAGCATATAAGAGTATATGTAACATAAATAACACAATAAATATCTAATAAACAGATTGATTTGGTTTCAATCAAAACATCCATTGAGACTAATATCCTGATAACATTTTGGTTTGGTTAGGATTGACGATTTAGCCAATCAATCACAGAAATGCATAATTTTCTCACACCCATACTTCAAGAGTCTTGAGATGCCTCAAACCTTCATGTTTGATAAGAGAGTATATTCACATAGCTGCTTTAATAAGTCTTCACAGATTTCATGACATCTCAAAGGGTGCAAATGCCTGCAGGATCCAAGCATGTAACTACTGAACAAATGGACAATTTCATTCACAAGATTTAAGTTCTTAGGACTCCTGTATTGTTTGTTCCTGGATATTTGTTTTCTTGAATTTTTTGAGACTTAATGTGAAGCAATTTCTCCAACTTTTTCTTGTGAAGAAAATTTCTGATGTGGGAATATGTCTTAGCCATTGAATTGCTGCGGTGGTCACTATTAAAAATTCTTCCTTCCCCCCCCCCCTTCCCCTTCTTTTTTGCTATGGCCTTATCTTGCACCCTAATCACTTGTTGGACTGACAGACTTTCTGACATCTTTTTCTTCTGCTGTTTTGTTATAATTTTTGTATTTTCAACAAGTAGTTCCACCAGATCTTTCTGACTTGTCTTACTACAGTTTCAAGTTTAACATGCTGGAACCTGTGTTCTTTTCTAGTTTCCTGTTCTTGACAGTTTTTGAAGGATGTCTTTTGATAGTTTCCTTTATCTCATTGCTTTACCATGCCAAATATTTCTAGCCTGTCTTTTTTTCACAGGTAATATGCACTTGGTCCAAGTATTTCCTGTAATATTTATAAAGAAAAAAACAAATCTCTTCATAGCTGATACCAAAGCAGGCAACACTCTGCACATATGTCACACATGATGAATGATTCTCTCAGTTCCACTGATAATTGGTCTGGTTTATCACAAACAGAAAGAAAGAAAGGTAAGAATCTTTGTCCAGTTAAGTGGATAGGTGCTGACTAGTTACAACTGAAAGATACCTGTTACCTGTGTAACTGCCCCAGCCAAGTAATGGAGCTCCTGACCAGAAGAAAGCTGCTACCCAAATGAGAATCAGAGACACTGTCATGCTGCTGTTGCTGATGCAGTGACCTGCAATGGCATGGTTTGGTTAGAAAATAGTATTTAGAAAGGCAAACATACCTCTGAAATCTAAATGCTTTCCTATACCAACAGCTAATAAGGAAAATACAGCCATTTAAAAATAAGACCCCCCAAAAAACTAAAATAAAGCATATTCATAAGAAAAGCTTAAATTTGAAGGCATCTGTCAGGCTAGCCCTCAAGCCCATTTGTGAACAGCAGAGGTGAATGGCTTTAAAGCAGGAGACAATATGCTTGTTGTGCAGTGCAGAATTAGCAAATTTTATGTCAGACTTATGTTTTGCCATTTTGTAAAAAGCAGAAAACAGTTGCATGTTAAATTTTACATAGAAACAAACAAACTAGGTCTAAATTCAGAGGATTTTCTTTTGCCCTAGGTGCTCAGACCACATTAGCCATTTGTGCTTGTTTTGCCTGGGGTGGAATTAATTCGCTTTATAGTGGCTAGCATGAGTCTATGTTTGTGATTTGAGCTAGAATCAGTGTTGATAACTAAGGGATCTTTTCATTATTGTTGAGCAGTGCTTACACAGACTCAAGGCCTTTTCTGTTTCTCGCCCCACCCCACCAATGAGTGAGTAATCTGGGGGTGCACAAGAATTTGGGAGGGGACACAGCCGGGACAGCTAACCCAAATGCAAAGGGGATATTCCATAGCCCAGAACATCATGCTCAGCATATGAACTGTGGGAGCTGGCCGGTAGCCACTGATCATTGTTCAGGAATGGGTTGAGCATCGGTCAGTGTGTGGTTGAGCAATTGTATGGTGCATCACTTGTGTTTCTTGGGGTTTATTGCTCTCTTTCCTATTATTATTATTAAACTGTTCAATCTCAACCCATGAGTTTTCCCTTCTTACAATTCTCCTCATGCTACTGGAGGAGAGGTGGGTGTTGTGAGCAAATGGCTGTGTGGTACTGAGTTGCCAGCTGAGGTTAAGCTAGAATATTATTCTGTACATAATATTTAATCTGTTTTACCTTGCCATACATGGTGGTCATTTCTTTGGTTATGTGTGAAATACTTATGCATCATAGAATGGTTATGGATGGAAAAGATTTCAAGATCATATAGTTCCAACTCCCTTGGCATGGGCAGGGAAGCCTCACACTATAACATATTGCCCAAGGCTCAGTCCAGCTTGGCCTGAAACACTGCCAAGGATGAAGCACTTATCACTTTGTTCCTCAAAATTTCTGTAAAGTTATACTGATTAGTGGCACGTGGGGATGGAAGGTTGCTACAAAAGCTGGAGACAAGATGTGCAGACTGAAAGTTCCCAGCATCATCTAAAGCAGTTCATGATGCCTACTGTGCACAAGTCTTGGTAAAACACCCTGAAGACTGAAAGTGTTTGTATGTGTAGCACCCTCCAGAACCAAGGATCTTATCAACAAGTGGAAACTTCTTCCCAAACATCATGTTACAGAAGATGAAATTCATTGCTTACAGTAAGATCCATACAACGTTCACTTAGAAGTTACTTAGGTTGCATTTTGAAGACAACAGAGGGTCAGCAGTATGTGTGGTTTCCTTTAGCACAAGCGTGGATTTAGCCTGTGGTGACCAAAGTGTAGTAGTAGTCACTTGGCTCTTACTGGGGTTGATTCTGAAGGATTCGGTGTGAACATATTTGTAATGTAAATGACTGTATCATGTTCTGGTTTCTAATGCAGGCAATTTGTATTTGATATAGCCTGTGACTGAAAAAAACACAGATTTACACAAGGCACAAAGCAGAACTGGGCCTGCCAGTTACTCCTGGCAGGTTATTCCTTACCTTTCTCAGGATGGCAGCCCTTGATGTAGCGAGTCACACTGATTACGGTAAGGGTATTAATGCTAGCAAGGCCAAACAGAAGTGTCAGGAAGCCATCAATCTGAAAAACAAAGAGCGCAGGATGTTTTTTTACTGCAGAGAGTGGAAAGTGAAAAGATCTACAGGGATTGCTCTTGTCATTTTCATGTTAATGCTCTTGAAAGTTTTTTCAGAAACCCAGCTAGCAGGAAAATATGAAATGTCAGGTGCTGTTATCATCTATAGGATCAGTGAGCAAGTAAATGTTCAAAAATTATATAAGTGCTCTGACATGTACATAAAATAAGCAAGCAAATGCACCCTTACATCTATATGCTTCCCTGAAATGACTTGCCAAGTGAAGGAGAAAAAGGTTGAACTGAAAGCAAGAAAAGCCCTGAACAGGCAAAAATATACTGGATGCAGCTGTCCCACGTAGGCAAAACAAACTTTCAGGCTGAATCCATGAAACCTAAGCCACACATGAAAGAACATAGGGGGTAATGGGCTTGGCTGAGTGAGAGAAGCTTTTTAAATAACTAAATAAAACCACCCAAAGCTGAATCATTCCAATAGATTGAGTCTCAGTGTTGGTGCTACTGCTTGCCTTCTATATGTTAATCCCTGATCTCCATCACTTCTGACCGGCACAGGCAGAGCTGTACAGCAGTGTAGGCTCCCACGGACATCAGTATCTCAGTGATAGACGCATAGGATTGTTACAACTCTGCTAGCCTCACTTAAGGGTATAGGAAGGAAATTGCTGCTGACTCTAGTGGAGATGGTGTAGCCATCTGCTAAGGAGCACTGTATGACTGGGAAATGATCCAGGCAAACTCTGAAGGCAGTCCTTTATTTCTTTTGAAAGCCTGTGATGTGATACATCAAACCAGCCAGAGCAGAGGAGCACATGGTGGTGCCAGTTTTACACTGAGGGAAGCAGGAATATTAAGCAAGCATCTCTGGACTGTAACTTGGCATTCAAGTGGTAAAATTATCAGCAGAAAGGCACATCATTATTCTACAAGAACAACCTCTGTGTTTGTGTGAATGGGCACAACTCCCACAGAATTCAGTTTATCCCAGCACTGAATCTGGTGCTTTAATCCAGGCTTAAACCTGAGACCATGGCAGATTGTATAAATTAAATTGGGTGAAGGGTTAGGAATGGGTTGTTTCATCATTTCTTTCATTGGTGGCTGTTTTTTCACTACCAGTGCTCTCACATTGACTCTATACACTTCTTAACGTCAACTTTTACCAACTGACCACATTTTAAATTCATGCAAGATTTGCTACTACAGCAATCTACACCCACCCATGCTCCACTTATTTGCAATCAGCTCGTGCTTGGGGTATAAATGCAACTATGTTAACACCAGAAAAAAGACTTCCTTGGATGTCTCAGCTAGTTGCTAGAAGCTGCACTTGGGCTAAATTTGGCCTGCTGTGTGCTGTGGAGATTGGTGAAATACCTGCATTTCATTAGCCTTATTGATGCAAACAGCTGCCACTTCTCCATTTGCTGTAACAACAATGTTTCATAGACAGGAAAACAGTGAGGCCAAGGACTACTGAGAAGCCAGGCTGCATAAACTTAAGCAATTGCATTAGTTAGATTAGGTTAGAAAGGAAGCAGTATTTCAGCAATTATGCAAATGACCACTTTCAAATTAAGTCTAAAGAGCTATGAGACTGCACACTGAAGAAGTAGGACAAGCTTCTCAGTGTGTCTCATAGCCCTCCTATAAACCCCACATTTTTTTCTCATACTCAGTGGTGTATCACCTGCAGATGTGACCATTATTTTTCCAGCCCCCTTCCCTGATGTCAGATCAAAGAGAAACAATTATATTGTGATCAGTTCAAACAGCCCTTGAGCACATTTACAAGGGAGGAAAGTGGGTCTAAAAGCACACTCCTATCAGCAGTGGGTTAGCTCTTGAGCCTACTTATGCATGTGCCATTTCCCAGCAAGTCTATCAATTCTGCAGTACATTTATACTGGTGTCACTTAGACATATGTCTTCAGAAGAAAATGAGGGATCTTACTCTAGCTGTAGCCAACCTACTTCAAGCCTACACCTACTGGATATAGAAGCAAGATCTCTGCTGCTTTTTCTGCTCCTGTAGCTAGCAACCAAACTGACTATTTGGAACCCAAAGTAGTTAGGAACAGAAAAAAAATTGCTTTAGCTTCTATAGACATAGATATTAATATATATAGTAACAAAAATATATTCTCAGTCTTCTGCCTCTTTAAAGATATGTGGAATGACAGCCAAGGAAATACTAGAATAGTAGATAATATTTAATTACTTTGGAAGATTGATTCTCTTCCTCTTCCTGGTTCTGGTTTTCCTTTTCTTTTATCCTGCCCTCCCTCCCCCCTCCATCCAGCTCTCTCATTCCACACGCATAATAGTTCCTCCATTTTTGTGAAATGTAATTTTGGACTTCCTATTTTTAATTACAATCAAATATCAGCAGTGTTAATTGGCAATAGTGAATTCTGACATAAACACAAAATTGGTTGTAATTTTCATCCACCAGCTTTTATTTTTATCCATTAAGAAACAGGAGTAGATTAGCAGTTTTAAAAGCTTTTCTGTCAGCACTATGCCAGAATTACTCCCTTGGCTATATAGATACTCACAGAACTCGGTCATTATCTTTATGTTGCCTGGAAGCTAAGATACAACTGAAGAAAAGGAGATGTTTTTTTTCCGCTTTGTACTTGTGCCCGATTTTAAATCTCGCTGACGTTCTTGGTGTACTATTTACGACCCACAATATATAAAGTTTCCACTGCATGCAAATTCATTTCTTAAGCTTCGCTTCAACACAGGGAGAGTCAGGAATCCCCAGTGCACTATCAAATTTTTAGCCATGAGCTTGGGTGTGCCCCATTTTTACTACCTTTAATACTATGCATCCCTACTGACTACATAAGGGTTGCCTTCATTTAAAGAAGACAGAGTAAAATATAACCTATTGTTCTTATTATTGGATTAATCATGGTTTAATGGCACAAAAGCACATTAACAAAATAGCTACTACATTTCAATTCAGGTTGCAGCATTGATCTCACCAGCCAGAAAGGATGCATCGCTCCCTCCTCTGGCCAATTGGTGAATCTGTTACAATTTCCTGAAGTCCTTTTGTTTCCCTTCAGAACCACAACGTCCTGTTTTTCTCTTCTATAAAATAGGTTATAATGTATATGTAAAGAAAAAGCTAAACTCTAAACAGGGATTATATAAACTCATCACAGTAAATTCTCTCAAAATATTTCTTCGAATATAGATCAGATTATTAGATAATGGCAATAAACCTCATTCAACCTCAAGACAAAAAAAATTGCTTAAATCAATCTTTCAGAAATACATCTGGAAAAACCATTGTGGGTACCTTTGAACAGAATATGTTTTAAAATTTAACAAGTTCTTAAAATATGCAGTAATATTGCACTCAAATCTGATGACAACGTAATTCTGCCACCCTCCAAGTATCAATATGTCAGACTACAGTAACTCCTCTGTTAAATGGAAGAAGTACCAAGATTTGTAACCAAAGTCAGTCTTCACACTACTTAAAGTGTGAAGTAATGTTCCTGAAGCACTCAAATTTTTCCTTAAGATTTTGCTCATGTGTCATTACTCTGCTATGGTTGCATTTTGCCTTTTAAGATGTCCCAGCAGGCTTCAAGGGTAGCTCTTCTAAGAGGTGATGGCATTAACCCAAGCCATTATAGGTCTCTGACACAGATAGCGCTTCATTTACTAATAAACAATAAGAACTGATATGTTACAGGATTAGTTTAAAACATTAAGTGAGAGCATCAGACACTCCCTATTTTGCATTTACCAAGTGACTGAACCTATCTGTTGATGGCATATATTTTAAAGATAAGAAGAATATGAATGCAGTGTTTACACTATACAATTATGTTCATAGACATGTAATTATACTAACTATACTATATCTTTAAATGTACATTTAGTGTCAGCTATTAATATATACAGGTTTTGTCTTTAGTAATGTTAGGAAATCCAGGAAAAATTTACTTGTTTGCTTGTAGTTATTTTAGTTTACTTGCAGTTATTTTAGGTTTATATATCGGGTTAATGGAATGGAATTCAACGTATACTTACCTTGGGCTGACTTTTAGCTATTATAGTTGTAGCCCTCTCAGGCCACAACTTATAGTAGAATGCGCCCTTACCAATCACCATGGTTATGAATGTAACAACTCCACCAAGTGCACATGATTTAACAAATAGATGGAAATTTCTTTCAGAATTTCCTTACATAGCCTCATTAGATTATAATCTTACTTCAAGTACTCCACCTTCATGTGCTTGGGAGCACCTGCTTTCTAGCTCTGGGTTGGTACTGTGGGACCATGGAAGGTTTTGGTCTCTCCAGCCCACCCATGCAGAATGAATTGGGAGGAAGTAACCAACCATGTAGCTCATACGACTCAATGACCCCGATACAGTGGAAAGATTCCCATCTTCGGGTTAAATGCTGTATTGCCATTGTCTTTCTGTAAATTACTGCAGAGGGAAATTCAGAAGCACTAGATGGGAAACTCTAGCATTGCCCTCTGGGAACACCCATGCTATGCTTTATAAAACACTTTTCAGTGTGCCAAACTGAGCCAAAACTTTCCTCCATTTGGGTGATGTTAATTCAGAGCTTAATTGTTTATTGCTAGCAGCCCCATTAATATAAACAAACAGATACACAGACAGACAAAAGAAGAAAACAGCCTCATAGTCACCTGTCTCATATTTACATTTCCACAGAAATCAAAGCTTGGCTCTGTGGAATGCAGTGATCCTATCCCAATAACTGAGATCCATTAACACCAGATTGAAGTCATGCTTTTTAAAGAACTACTATCTTTGCCTTTTCAAAATATCATTTTAAATGCTTCTGGAGGCTTACACACATCCTAGGGGAAGCAGAGGCTGCTCACAGGCTGTCAGGACAGCCTAGAGATTACAAGTGACCTTCCACGTTCTCCAAAGTACAGTCATCTGTGTTGTTTCCCAGGAAGAAAGAATCTGCTTACGTAGCCACCATCATGTTAATATAAGGTCATCTCTGACTGCTGGCTGAGTGCCTACTGCTGAACTTACTCTTCTGCTCACAAAGCTCCTAAGCACAATGCAGGGCAGGTTGGTGACAGCTCAGCCATTAAGGGGCCAAAACAAGAGCATTCTATGCTCCTGAAAGCCAGAAAAACTGCATGGCTACTAGGAAATCTCCTCTTAGGCTGATCCTCATGGCTCCTTTGTATCCTGTACTGAAATCCCCAAAGAAACAGAAAATAACTAATTAATCCAAGAAATTTTTTATAGTCCTGAACTGAGAATGGGCTCTAAGGGCTTTCACATCATAACTGTGTACAGTAAGCTGGGCCTCCCAGCTCCTAACAGGAGAGTCACACACATTGCCAAGGAGTCTTAGTAACCCAGGGAGAGTCTGGAAGGAAGTGTAAAAGATAGAGGTTATTGGTATTAAAAGAGATATCTGGAAAGTCACTAGGTGCAATGTCCTTTCTGCAGGAACAGTGGTGTGCAAATCCTGGATGTCATGTCATGTACAGCACACTGCAAGCAGCAGTCATCTTGTCATTCAGTCAGCACAGGATCCGAGTCAGGACACAAATTGCTTCCTACACACTAGCAGAGTACTGACTTAATATATGTGAAATAGAAGATGAGTAAATGTGAGGTAGGACTATTTAAGATACTTAAAGATATTATCAGGGTGTATTTAAGTTTCCTATCAAATTTCGGTTAAAAGTCAGTGGGAGGATGTGGCTCACAGGGAGGAGCCAGTAGAACATGAATTGTTCAACCTCATGGTGAGAAGATCTTGAATTATGAAGGACAACAGTTTTTGAGAGAAAACTTTTAATCTCTTAGAAACACACATCAGTAGAGAAGATGGAGGAAGGCTACTATTTTCCATGTAAGGAAGCAAGAAAAGTATATTTCAAAGTGCTCTTAGAGGAAAAGCTACAGCAGGAATCAAAGTTTAGGCTTTGGAAATTCCTGGTTCTGTAGGAGCACTATCAGGCAACGAATGCCTTTTCCAGGCAGCAGTGTGTGGGTTGACGCAGTGCTTGGGTGGCATGGGAGGAGCTATGTCAGACTTGTTATACAAGGAAACGGATAGTTTAAGCATTCATAATTTTCAAGAACCAAATATGCAATTTCCCTAATTTGTCTCAATTGGCTGCAGAAGTAATAATTTACAGGAAAATGGTATAGAATTCATGGCTAATGAAAACTGGCATAACTTCCCTACAGTCATATTAGTTACACTGAAATGATCTTCTATGTTGCTAATGATTCTGTTTGTGCAAAGGCATGGTCTTCCCTCCCTTCCCTGCAGACAAAGTATTTTTCTCATTAAAATTTAGCTCACAGATGTCTATGTGAGTTTCTTTTACCTCTTTGACTGCAATGTGCTTTTCAAGATTATAACAAGGTAGACCAGAAATAAAGAAATAGGGAAGACAAATATCTCTGTAACTTTTTTTCAGTATCCAAATCTCAGCTATGCAAGGAAACAAGAATGAGAATACATTCTAGTGTTCATATTTGTGAGATATATATATATATTTTTTTTTTTTTCCAGAAAATCATATCTGGGAGAGGAGGATTTTTTTAGCACAGCACAGGCACTCTTTTTTTGATTTTGTTTTATAGATCAGTCTCCATATCCTACATTTCACAGCAAATCAGTATGCTAAGGTGAGCTGAATACAAAGCTAATGTTGCACAGCTTTTCTTCAGCACTTTTAACACCTTTTTTATCTGTTAATGCTCTTAGTGCCAGTTCCATGGTATGACTTTGGGTTATTTTCATTTTACTGAAATGTCAGAAATTATAAGCTATATGTAAGTAAAATCCCAGCAATATCACACTACAGTACTGTGCTAGGATAGTCAATAACTACTAGTTCACCCAGTCATTACATTCAACTTTACTTCTTTTGGCATCTTATAGGTAAGATAGCTAAGCATTTTTCAACTAAGTAGATGTACCTGCACTATTACAATTTGAGGAAAAAAAAAATAAATCTGTTTTCTTCCAGCAAAGCCTCAATCTTAGAACTACATGCTTGGACACAGGGATACTGCAAGACTTGTTACACCACGCCAAGTCTGAGATATCTTCTTTGCTCTAGCTTGGCCTTTGGATTGGAAACCTCTGCCAAAGTTAGCCTGACACTGAAAGCCATGCTGAGGGCAAAGGTACTCCTGCAGCATGTGTTCTGGCTCTACTGCACATGAGTACTAGTGAACTCAAGGTGTGTATGCAGACTGTTCCAACAGGGAGAGAGAGTAGGAAAAAAGTGGAAGAACAGTCAAGTACCCTCAGATGCAGGCAAAGACACAGCAACTACATCTCCTCATAGCTAGCTGCAAGGGAGAATGACTGGGACCAAACCTCTATCTGTGTCAGTGAATATTGCTAGGGTTAAAGATTGTGGATTTGCTTGGGTTTCATGAGCAAGACCTCTTTGGTGAGTGGTGTTACTCACAGAGATGGCTGCTGGGGGAGAATGAGAAGGAGAGGTGGAGGTGAGACATATATGGAAAGGATGCTTGTTACATATGGAGTGAGTTGAAAGCAGAATGATTTGGTGAAGTAAAATATGAATGGATGATGGAGCAATATGAATAGGTGGTTATCTGCCACACACAGATAGTGGGCAGGAGCGATGCTGTCTGAAGTTTTCTTCAATAATCTCCCAAATACTGGGAATGTAGGAGAAAGGAAGCCTGTGAGGGTTCATTTTGGTCCTTTCCATCTGACATTGCTTTTATTACTTGGTCATGCTTACTGCTGAGTTACCACTGGTCAGTCATCTCACCCAGAACATGAGAAAATACTGTATTACATACAGTAATACCTAAACACTGTCTTGGCATTTCCAAATGCATAAAATCATAAACTGAGTCAAAAGAGTCAATACTCTAAGCCAACAATTGCTTGTGTTTATCAGTTATATTAGATAGACAGAAATTGATATCCTTCAAATCTACTCCATTTATAAAACAACATAAATGCCTTTAGGGTTTTTGATTTATCAGACAATTTACAGAACATTTTATTACAAAAAACCCCTCTAAACATTTAATAACATCAAAAAATGCTGGATTTTTTATGTACTAGTGAGAGGCAGTGACTGAAACTGAATCTACAAAAGGAGGTAAGGGCCACCTTAATCAGTTTTGCAGGTCTGTTGCCTGATGCAAGGGAAGTTGTGGCTCCAAATTTGGCTCCTAGATCAAACATGGAAAAGTGGGTGAGCAAATGAGTATCCTAAACTAGCCAACAGAACAAGGCGAGGAGCATATCTCAACACCCTTTTGGTTTTAATGCCTGATTCCAGGCCACAAAATATTCTCATTTCTGAGTATTCACAGCCGTATCCTTCCCTTACCTGTGGAAGACCTTTAGAAAATTAAGCAGGGTCACTGTGGGAGAGCTGGATTTACTTTTCTCCATCAAAAGTACTCAGATTCACATTCCCTGCCTAGGAACGTAAGCCCCAACGCTATTCATCATGTGGGGATGCTCCATTGTCTTTAGAGCAAATACCAGGGCCAGAGGCAAAGAGAAACTCCCTACATGAATGGTCAGACACCAACTGGCAGGAGGGCAACCCTCCTTGACCTACAGCAACCTTGTTAAAGCAGAGCTATTGCACATCTGGCATCGCTTTTCTTACAGATCCCCATTTATCTGGGTTTTCAGCTGGCAACTTGGTCAGCTACACCACCATGGTTTTGAAAAAGTCTGCTAAAATGCAAGAAATCCCAGACATTTCCATGGGTCATGTACTTCCCAATGGACACAAAACCAAGTCTGGCACATCTAGGGAATTTTCAACTTCTTGGCCACTCCATGCGCTTTCAGGATGCACATATGTCACAGGTCTGGTGCTCTCAAGCATACTGTGCACAGATGTGTTAGGCATAACCAAGTAAAACAGTACATGCATGCAGTGTGGGGGTTATGGCTGATCACTGCATTGCCAGTTGTTTCTGTCCAGGGTATGCCAGACAGAAATATAGAAGTGCTGTATAAAGCATCAAAGCATTAAGCACTGCAGGATTCAAAATCAGGCTTCCTCACTGCTATGTAGTAAACCAAACCACACAGTGAGGCAGTAATTTCTCAGTCTCTTCTGCTCCCCTTTATTATTCTGCACAGCACAAAGCAGCTTCAGCCAAAGAGGGTGAAGGCAGGTTCTTCCACCCTGGCCCTTAGTGGGATGGTGAGGCCAGGCTGCAGGGACAGAGGCAGCGTGGGCTGAATCCTGCCAGGCAGGCTACTGTGATGCTCGCTAATACCCCAAAGCTGGACATTGTTGGGGTTTTTTTGTTCTTCCTAAGGCTGTTTGTTCAGAGCTGAATCTGGCTGGGGATGCTCTGTCACCATCTGCCTGGCCAGATGGACAGGGGATACCCACACTGTTAGTGAGGTGAGTGCATCTGTGATAATAGCGTCAGTCAGCATGTCAGTGGCAGTGGGTATGTCTGTGATGGTACCGTGACATGGAAACTAACTACATCTTCCTCTGCTGAGCACAGCCAATTTACATCTTATTCATAAGAAACAGTTCAGAAATCAGCAATTTTTTTTTTTTTGAAGAAAGAAGTTTATACCAACAGAGTACATAAGAGCAGTTAATTTTGTTGGTCCTCATAATAAAATTCTTA